>VKKT01011320.1:41124-51395 GCA_008038995.1 Haliotis laevigata | reverse complement strand
ACAAGCCATGTGTCAGGCATCCCAACAAGGACAAGCCATGTGTCAGGCATCCTTCCAAGGACTAGCCATGTGTCAGGCATCACCCCCCAAGGACTAGTCATGTGTCAGGCATCCCTCCAAGGACAAGCCATGTGTCAGGCAACCTTCCAAGAACTAGCCATGAGTCAGGCATCCTCCCCAAGGACTAGCCATGTGTCAGACATCCTCCCCAAGGACTAGCCATGTGTCAGGCATCCCTCTGAGGACAAGCCATGGGTCAGGCATCCCTCCAAGGACAAGCCATGTGTTAGGCATCACCCCCAAGGACAAGCCATGTGTCAAGCATCCTTCCAAGAACTAGCCATGAGTCAGGCATCCTCCCCAAGGACAAGCCATGTGTCAGACATCCTCCCCAAGGACTAGCCATGTGTCAGGCATCCCTCCAAGGACAAGCCATGTGTCAGGCACCCCCCCCNTCCCCAAGGACTAGCCATGTGTCAGGCATGCCCCCCAAGGACTAGCCATGTGTCAGGCATCCCCTCCAAGGACAAGCCATGTGTCAGGCATCCCTCCAAGGACAAGCAATGTGTCAGGCATCCCTCCAAGGACTAGCCATGTGTAAGGAATCCCTCCAAGGACTAGCCATGTGTAAGGAATCCCTCCAAGGACTAGCCATGTGCCAGGTGTCCTTCCATGTACTAGCCATCTGTCAGGTGTTCCTCTAACTACTAGCCATGTGTCAGGCATCCCTCCATGTACTAGCCATGTCTCAGGCATCCCCCTCCAAGGACAAGCCATGTGTCAGGCATCCCTCCAAGGACTAGCCATGTGTCAGGTGATCCTCTAGCTACTAGCCATCTGTCAGGCATCCCTCCAACATAGTGGTTGGCAAGTAGAGACCCAAATATTTACAGGCCACAAACAATGTATGATGTTCAACAAAACCATTTACCCAAAGCTGGTGTACTTCCAGCTGTGTTTAACAGAAACAACCCTTGACATCTATCTCTCTCACCCAATGTAAACAAAATTGACAGCACTTCGTGTCTATGGATTCAACCAATGAACCATATATATGCCGTCTGCTCAGTTGTTTCTTAAGCTGGTGTACACTCATTTTCATGTCTTTTACCACTGAGCCAAACGATTCGTTCGGTCTTGTCGAACTGCCATATCCAGCAATTCCACTCTCTTCTTACGAGCTCCGAACAGACACAAGACTCCCAAAGGAACATTTTCCTGAACTTAACAAGCAGTTTGTGTACTTCAAAACCCATCGTACTTCTTACACATCACTAGCCAATATCCATTTAATGGTCTGATTCTCTGGAACAGACGTCAGACAAATCTGTCTGTCACATGACAGGATGGCAGCTCATTGCCGAAACTCTGTCTCATTATTCTCTACCTGACAAAGGAGATACATTTCTTCACTGAGGCACAAACTTCTGTCAAATTGGAAAGCAAAAATACATCAGAACGATAAAAATAACTCTTATGGATGTGCCAATTTAAGTCTGGTAAATACCTGTGTAACCAAGCAGACATCTTCTCTATAAGAAACTTACAGGGATATATGTCAAACATTTCTGGGGCAGAAATAATTATATGCACAAATTATTTTTTCCACCTAGTCACAAAATAATTTTAGGCTGAATATCATTTTAAGTGACAAATTATTACCATCTAACATAAACCTATGATATTTCTCAATATTTGGGGGTAATTTTTTTCAGGCGATTTATGTTTGGACTGAACAAGCAACTATCCCCTTTTCATATTTCCGTCAATGTCAAGGTTGTCTTGTTAACAAGAGTTATCTTTCCATGGTTATAACTTGTCAGTAAGCTGATAACTTAACAATTAAGACAAAAAAAACATTCCCTTTTGCAGCATTGATAGATGTACATTGTAAACAGCAAAAGGCAAAAGCTCAAAAGCAGTCCATCAAACAATTCTTACAGTAAACTAATCATCCAGAAATTGCTAAGTGAATTGTTCTATATCACATTAAGAAACATTTCACTCTTACACTATGAATTTAGGCGGTGGAGTAGTCCAGTGGTTAAAGCGTTAGCTCATCACTCCGAAATCCGGGTTTGATTCCCCACATTGGTACAATGTGTAAATACCGTTTCTGGTGTCCACTGCCGCGATATTGCTGGAATATTGCTAAAAGTGACATAAAACCATACTCACTCCTTCACTCACTCAAACAGAGTTCAAAAGAGACTTTACAAGAATATTTGAATTATTTCCTCTAACCCTTAGTGCAGTGATATGTGGGAATGCCAACATTGTGATTTGGGAAAAACCTCACTCACTCACTCACTCTTTCATGAATACAACTGTGACGATGTTCTGAAACAAGGAACATCGAACACCAACACACAAGTCCAACATGGGAAGTGGAATAATTGGACTTTTCCACTTCAGCATTTAGTTAAAACAAACAACTGTTGAAAACAACACCCAGATGCTTAAGTCATTAACATCCTTCACTCTGATGTTTAAATAAAATATAACAAAACCTACTTTCCCAGCCACACATTAATAATACAATAGTGCTCACACAAACAGCTCATCTGTGTGAGTGAGTGAGTGAGTTTAGTTTTACGCCACACTCAGCAATATTCCAGCTATATGGCGNCGGTCTGTAAATAATCGAGTCTGTACCAGACAATCCAGTGATCAACAGCATGAGCATCGATCTGCACAATTGGGATCAGATGACATATGTCAACCAAGTCAGCGACCCTGGACACCTGATCCCGTTAAGACGCCTCTTATGAAAAGCATGGGGTACTGAAGATCAATATTCTAACCCGGACCTTCACGGGTCATCTGAAGTTCACTCACCAATGATGTCTTCTGTTCAATTACTAATGCAACCCATGAAGATCAAATTAAGAATTGATTTTAAGCAACCCATGCTTGTCAGAGGCGACTAACGGGACCTGCTTACTTGGTTGGCACATATCATCATATTCCATTTACGTACATAGATGCTCATGATGTCGATCGGTGGATTATCTGGTCTACTTACACACCGCTGCCATATAGCGGAATATAGCTGATAGGGCTGTGCAATATAACCGGTTTACCGGTATTTACCGGTTCAGACACATGAAAATGATACGTATTGCAATACGTATACGAAAACCGGTATTTTGAGATGAATTCGGAAAACTTCGTAACACTTGGAAATCTTCGGACATTTCCGTTTTTCACACAGGAAGTCATGCGCTTGTTGTGAAATCTGGACCCCCAACAACGAACAATATTTCTTGTGGTGCCAAATACTAGGGCAAAGCTTCAGTATGGCAGCATTTTGGGTTAAAAAAGTTTACGGTAGATGGAACAATTGGTAAGAGTAACGCAGTATGTAAAACATGCAATGGTAAAGTAGTTTCTATCAAAGCTTAATCAAACATAGTGATTTTGTTGTGTTTTTGCTTTATAAGTCAAGCATTAACTTCTTGCAATATATTGCAATACATATCACAATATATCGCAATATGAAAATTCTCTGCAATACCCACCCCTGATAGCTGAGTGTGGCATTAAACAAGAACTAAACAATTACAATGCTTTATTTGCTTGCTCGAACCTCCTGACAGTGACCTCCAAGCAATGATCACACCCTACACCAAGACTCATGCATAATGAAAGTGGCAAATGTAACGCATGTTTTACGGATAAATTTCGAAAATAAAGGCCAGACAGATGATCAGGCCATAGCATGTCAGGGGGTGATAAGAAAGTTGCATGAAAATACAATGTGTCAGATTCATTCATTTATAAATAACTTTGTCGACCTGAGATTCTTTAGCGATACTGCTCTCCGACACGATATGCTCATTACAACTTTCTGCTCTGTTTGATTGGTATGCTAATGTTCTGCACCCAATGGAAGGGTAGAGGCAGCACTGTCATTGGGGAAAGTATGAGGGGCCTGACATCAACAAAAGAACATGATGATTCTGAAAATGAATGAGGGATCAACTGATGTGTCACACAGGGGCATGTTCATCAGGCCGTTGTGCACCTGTTGACTGAATAAAGAGCCATGACAGCATGCTAAGTAATCAGGGTTTTTTCCACCTGCTTGAAACCTTTGGTGGGTGGGTAGGTGGAGTGAGTGAGTGAGTCTCATTCCACTTTGAGATGATTCCTGTCAGTGCATGAGAGTGTGAGTGAGTGAGTGAGGTGGAGGACAACTGTTCCAGTGATCTTAAAATACAAACACATTTTCGATAAACATGGGTATTTCTAACATATTTAACTTTTATAGTGAGTGAGTGAGTGTCACACCACTTGGAAATGTATTCTAGTTATATTACAGCAAGCCAGAAATCCCCAATCGATGCCGGTTTTGAAGGTTTTGCAATATTCCAGCAAGATCATGACGGGTACACCAGAAACTGGATACACATTGTACCCATGTGGGGAATCGAACCCAAGTCTTTGGCGTGATGAAACAAACCTTGAGCCCATCATCACATGTTTCTTCAGTGCCAGTAGGATGTCACTCTGCACACCAAATTACATCTCCTTACAAACCTGGGCCATCTGCAGCCCGAAAACATATAAGATCACAGATTTATCAAACATAGGCTTGAGCCCAACATCCAGGTCTAAGTCTACTAATACTCCTAGATAAAATAAATACATTCCTTATTCTTGTTGTTACACTTCAAAGGCACAATATCACACATTTTGACAATATTTTGGATTGTATTATATATTGGGGCATATGCGCTGAAATCGACAAAAAAAAAATTGTATTATATATTGGGGCATATTGCCTGAAATTGGTAATTAAAACTTCCAAGGCAAACAACTTTCAAAAAGAGAACACTTGGTATATATGGAATGTAAACAATTGCTTCGTACATCGAAAACTGTCGCACGCGGTGTGGGCGATTTTTGCTGAACTGGTTTCAATCACAAGTTGTGCGTATGGTATTTGTAAAGAGCGCTCAAAGGGACATAACTCTATGGGGTTTGCTTGAAATAATGTTCGGCCGGTAGAGAGCATGAATCAATTTAATGCAATATTGCATTAATTCATTTGAACTTTTGAATTTAATATTGTATTCTAAATATGTAATTGATTTTGGAAAACATTATATGGCAGGTACCCTGAGGACTGATAGTATTATTGCGAAAAATGCATTATGTATATTTAGAAAAGTGTGGTGTGATATAATGCCTTTAAGCTACGACTCATGGCTTTGAAGAGGTGACTTGTATTTCTATGGAAACAAGAATAAAGGATGGGAACTTTTATACTAAATCTTTGAAAATAGATATTTTTGATAGGAACAAGCAATTGCATTTATAAAGAAAAGGACCTTTGGTGAGATGTGAGTTTCAGTACTAAAAGCTGTGGAAAATCTAGATGTTCTGCACTTACAGTTGTGTCTATCACTGTAAGAGTAAGGCACAAGGGAAAATAATTATTGGTACAGGTTTGTGAGACAGACTACATAATTGCATTTATTTGAATACTTCAGAAATTTAAGAAAATACAAACTTAAAAAAAATTGTGATTTGATAATGAGACCAACAAATACATTTGTTTAATGTGATATAGACAACTACACAGAATGCAACGTCAACATACCTCTTGTTTTAAGAAAATAACAACTTTATAACATAATCCAATTTTAAATTAATTTAAAATGTTTTCCCAATTTGCATGTCAAGAGCACTTAATTTGAAATGCTGGATAAATCCCAGTAGATACAACTCACTCACTCAGTGCCAGAGGGAACAAAAGACAGGGTCTAATAAAGGAAAATTGATTAAATTGTGTCTTTAATATGCCGTACATTAACATTCAATAAATGTTATGTAATTCCAGAATTCCTTTGACATCTAAAATGAAAAATTTGATCCAAGCAGTTTATAATTAGATATTGTGAAACACTGCCATTCCTGATGCCATGCTGTGAGTGATTGCTGTCATGGAATTACTTCAGTTGAGCAAGAAATCTCTCATATCTGTTAATTTCATAATATTTTACAAAGTTTTTAACCAAAGAATTAAACATAAATATTCACCAAACATTCTTTTGGAAACATTTGTGTTGTAAAATATTGTATTAATATTTTTTTACTTTCAAACCTTACACTTGCAAAATTCCCATAAAATTATGGGGCACCAGAAGTGGGCTTCACATATTGTACCCATGTGGGGAATTTAAAACTTTAACCCCTAGGTTACCCTTCTGCCCATTAGCATTGTGACAAATGACCTCTTCTTTTGTAGCAAGCCTTTCGTATGAAGCACTAGTAACAGTAACACTGAGCTTATGGGTCAGTGACACTGTGACCATTGAAACCTCTTTAATCTGTTCTTATGTGAGTGGTTTGTTGGTTGGTTGGTTGGATGGTTTGTTTGTTTGTTTGTTTGTTTGTTTGTTTGTTTGTGAGTGAGTGAGTGAGTGAGTGAGTGAGTGAGTGAGTGAGTGAGTGAGTGAGTGAGTGAGGTGAGTGAGGTGAGTGAGTGAGAGGTGAGTGAGTGAGTGAGTGAGTGAGTGAGTGAGTGAGTGAGTGAGTGAGTGAGTGAGTGGGACGGGTGGGACGGGTGGGCGGGTGAGTGAGTGAGTGATATAATGACATCATTAAGATGTCACATGTATTTTGAGAACACTACAATTAGATATGTATAATAATGGGATCTCTGTAATGATATATAAATTAAATCATATATCGATCACTGTTTGTTGTGAGACATGAATTATAATGCTAATCAGGTGCTGCTCCTCTGCATTTGGAAACCTACAGATATACAAATGTGAATGTGAATGAGAGGGTATGTTTTCAGTGCAGTGAGAGTGTTGAGGATGAAAGACATGTTTTGTTGTATTGCCCTGTGTATGATTTGCATGAAAAATTATATGAAAATGTCAGATTTAGCTATCCCAACTTGTTAGATCTCTGTAAAGATGATAAATTAGTTTTACTTTTTAAACATCATGTATATTTTACTGCCAAAACCTGCTTTTATATTTTACAACAAAAAAGCACATTTTATATAGATAAGATTTTATATTGTATATAACTGTATCATTATGCATTTTTAGTGTTTATAATACATTCTCTTATATCTAGTCCTTACCCTCAAAGGGTGGCTCACTTTTATGCTATATTTTATAAGTATGTTTATATATGTTCTTTTTGAGTAAGGTGAGACTGAAATAAAAAATCTGTCTGTCTGCCATAAAATATATACCATAATGCGATTAATATATGAGATATATCTCACATGGAGATCAATTTTACTATATAGTGTAATATACAGCTAATATTATATTAATGAAACGATATAACAATGCATTGAATGGGGCCTCTGTATGCCACTGACCGTTTCTTCATACAGGTCCATTACATCTGGGCCAACACTAACAAAGTAACAACAATAAAACTAACAGCCATGTTTGGCAACAATGTAACAAGCAACAACTGGTTAGGTCCACAGCTTATCAAAAATCAATATAAAGGGCCTATGAACTTACATATCTCCCAACAAAACTTTTAGCAAATATATTCCGAGAATTTTAGCTGACATATTAAACTTTGCATACTATAGACTTGAGTAATTTTATAAATTCCTGTAAACTGTATACTCTCAATGAAATAAGTATAGATTTATGTTTGTGGAAAATATGGGAAGAGCGTAATTTTCGCAAGTGTTGAACAAGCTGTCTTCTCACTGTGCAACATTGAATCTTGCAATTTTAAATAGGCGTAGGTCCCACTGAAGTCATAAATATGTTCTGTCTGAACACAGCTATATGTTTATGTGAAAACTAAACTCACTTATGTGATAATACGCAGATAATCGATACATTAAACATACAGCCTAATTATGCTAATGATAGTCCTAAGAGATATGAAAAGTTATTTTCAACAGATATTATAAGATAAAAAAAATAATTTTTTTTATTGAAACTGTAAACACAGTCTCAAAGTATAAGGCAATATTGTTAATATGTAACCAAATCAATATATCACACCTCAGAATGGTAAATAAGTATTGTCAGTAGTTACAATGTATGAACAATGTACAAATGTATTTCACCAAATTGAAAATACAACCAGGGTATACCAGTTATCGTTGATATGAATAATCGAGGTGCAAAATACTGTTGTAAAAATCAAATGTCGCTCGTGTCTGTAGGACCATCATAGCTGGACACGCCCATTTTAACACCCCTCCCATTAGGGGACCTCCTCCATCTTCATGAACAAAACTTGCCCCAAGTCGGTTTAGTTTGTGAGCGAGGTAAATTAAACAGGTAACTGACTTTGTTTAATCAACACCCGGAATGTATGTGTCCAACCCATGTCAGTTACATCCCGACATCCTCAACAGGATCTAAGTTAGACGGACGGGGAATTCCGACTGTTGAAACTTGTTGACGGTTCGATTGCGTCTTGATGTTCAGTAGATCTACAGACCAATTATCGATCCACTCAAGTGACTGCAAACACGCTGACAAATAAAAGTACTCACGTCGTTATATATACTTTCAAAATCCGCCGGTTTGACTGTACGAGGACACGCTTTAGTCGAGTCACGAATTCAGGGGTCTAAATTACTTCCGACTGGTCCGAGAGATTTCGCCTGTCACCACCAGGGGGCGATGACTCGACTTGTCATTGTTTTCTTTAGAAAGATTCACTCAGTGCAGTTCACGAACGCTCGATATAAATACAGGAAGTGCTTAGGTGCGCTTTTTTAATAGATTTGCCACAGATCTGAAATCAGATATCGGGCTTTCATTTTCAAATGTGCAAAATAATCTTCTTTACATCGGTTAACATTACCTATTTGATAACTACCTTTTAAACTATGGACTGTTGGACTGTGCAGAGACCATGCAATAAATCATATTTATGTGGCCTGTGCTTTAGAGCCGTATTCTTAAAAGTTCTCAATACTTTCCACACTAACGAGTAACTTTTAATCATGAGAATGTTTATAACTACGGCCCCGGACCATTTAGTCAACTGTCCGATGCTGACAAAATCGGATAATTGTAACGTTGTCGGGATACATGACTGACGCTTTTTGTTTTTATTCCTAGTTTTTTTAATAGATTTTTTAATATTATTTCTTTTTTATTATTCCCGATTAAGAGCTGTAACGTCAAGAGGTCCGTGCCCAGGTTACCATATAGCATAATGTCACATTTTTATTTTTTTATACAAAAACACACATGCACAGAGACATCCACATGACTAAATATTGTTTGTAGTTTTCAATAATCTATTGTTTTAGAAAAAACATTCTGAGATTCTTGAGAAGCATTTAGAAGTTAATGAATATATAAGACGAGAATATGGATGATAACTTCTTCTTTATTGTATAACACGACGCTTCTGGGCTACTTCTTGCCCCTTCTTCAGGTGATATGAAAAGAATATATCCATATACTCGTCTTATAAAAAACATTCTGTTGACTGATCCCTTGCAAGTAAATTAAAAATTAAATGTATTTGTAATTAAGGAATTCATTAATTCTAGGCTGCTGAAGCATCCAAATTTGATTAATTTTATTTGATTATATTGATTCTGTTTTTAATGTTAGGATTCTGATTTACACAGATATACCCATCTGTCCACGTAATGAATATTGCTTGACTTCTTAAAGGTCACGTGCAACGTAAAACACAACTTTGCAGATTCTGATATCGCTGTTTTATTGACAATGTAAAATTAAATTATTCATACTCCTTTTCTTGTGTGCGATTCTATATTCTCAGGATGTGTACTGTGCATTCAATCACGAAGGGTTGTGAAAGAGACTTTGATGCGTTGAGGAGTTAAATATTGAAAGTAAGGGAAACTAACAAAGACGAATATAACTTTTGTCATTTCCATTGATGAATTGCGATCTGGGAAATTGCTTTAAGAGTTGGAATGATCATCAAAGCTGGCAAAAACTCAAGGTAATGAAGAAATGCATATTAGGTGGAGTTTTTGCCATTGATCACATTGTTACTTGGACACGTTGGGGAGTTGTATTGAGGGCCATTATAGAACGAATTAGTTCTTGGTGTATGTGTATGTGTAAAAAGTAGAAGGCTGCATGGAAGAAATGTGGTTTTGAGATTGGGTATCTTTTGTTGAAACACAGCAGCTGTTGCGAGCTGGATTTATGTTTTGCCAGATCTGTGAAATGGTGTGTGTGAGAGGTGAGGTGAGGTGAAATGGAGTTTATCGTCGTGCTTGAGAATATTTCGCTCATATGACGACGTGCATGCGTGTGTATGTG
>VKKT01011285.1:8133-18629 GCA_008038995.1 Haliotis laevigata | reverse complement strand
CTTGGTTGACACATGTCATCGTATCCCAGTTGCGTAGATCGATGCTCATGCTGTTAATCACTACATTGTCTGATCCAAACTCGATTGTACATTGCTGCAATATTACTGAATATGGCGTCTGAATTAGGGTCTATCTAAAACAGACAGATGTATGACAAATTGAAGGCTATAGCTAGTGCGGAACACGTTTATGTATGTCGTGCACCTTTTGTGTCAGCCCTTCTTCCTTTGTATTTTTTACACTGATTTAAATTTTAAAATATTTCTTTCTACAACAGCAAGTGAGAGGCAGAGAGATCCAGAATCCGATGCGTCAACTCTATCTACATCTGACGGGAGCTGGGACAGAACGTTGTTCAGCAGAAGTACTCTCCTACTCAAGAGTAACGCTTCAACCATGATGTACAAACCCAGCCATGAGATCATGTACCCTCCAGTCAACTACCTGCCCACGTATAAAGTCTACTGAGTGAATTGTTGGCACTGTCAAGTGAACATATTCAGGGCGAGTGTCTCCTGGAACATGCTGTGATGAGGATAGGACACGTGATGATGATGTGCCAGAACCATTGATGCCAAAAATAGCTGGTGACATCTGGACATATACATGGATACAGGGTATAGCTCACCTGCATATGGAAAGTTTGCTTTGCCCAAACGTCCGGGTGTCATATGTTCCTTGTATCTGGATTTCCTAGATTCCCCGTTGTCCAAGCAGATTTGTGTATTTATTAATAATTATATTTTTTTCATTGGTATTGTATCGTTTACATATTGTACATATAAGGAAAGAGGAAAGACAAGGTGTACCAAACCGTTTCTGTTGACACAATTCAGTTTTATGTATGATAGACCAGTGAAGATCCGAGTTAGAATTGTCTTCAGCAAGAGGCGACTAACTGGATCGGGTGGTCAGGCTCGCTGTCTTGGTGGACACATGTCATTGTAGCCGAATTGCGTAGATCGATGCCCATGGTGTTGATCACTGGAGTGTCTGGTCCAGACGCGATTATTTACAGATGGCCGCCATATAACTGAAATATTGCTGAGTGCGGCGTTAAACAACAGCCAACCAGCCAAGGATGATGGCTGATACTCCAATCCACCTTAGCTAGGAATCGTCAAATGAAATTACTCGCAAAAACACTATGATTGTATGCATAGACCGTCGTCATATAGCTACAATGTCGCTGAGTGCCGCGTTAAACAACAAACAAACAAACACTATGATATGTAATATAATGTACCCGATATATATGACATATAATTGTTATCACGATATAGGTTTCGTACATTCTGTTTCTGTGCGTGTACAGAACAATAATCTATGCATTCATGGAGGTATCAGGGACCATATTATAAATCCAGATTTAATTGTACATCAGCAATCTCCTTCTTTGTAATATCCTAGTGAGTGATTGAGTTAATATTTAACGTCACATCGGCAATATTTTAGCTATATCGTTACGAAAACAATTTATACAATATAAAAATGAAAACATTGTGAAGAGTTAAACCTGTCAACGATGGACAGTAAAAAATCCTAGCTATCTTCAAGTATATGCATCAGGTATATCAGACATTCAATAACACATCTCTAATTATGATCCGTTCATGATATAGTATACTATGGGTTAGTTGATTAAATATCAAGCATACAATACAATATGGTGTCTACGATGTAACATTGATAAATGATATACTACCCCTATATATTATAAGCGTAAACCATCATACCCTTAATACGTTTTTGTGAAGTACTTACAAACTTGTAATTTTATATTGCTATTTTATGAGCTTGTTTGTGCATCAACAATTACATGCGTTATATATGTATCTGTATATGAATGAAACATAAACCTTGTACAGAACCTGACATCGTCCATTTTGTACTTCTGTAACAAGTAGTCGTTGACATAAGAAACCTACAAGGGTAGAATTCGTCAGGCCTAGGCAGGTCGCATTGGGATTTTTCAGTTATATAGTTGCATATGTCATTGCAATTCAGGCATCTATGCGCACCAGAAGACTATGATCTCGGTTTCGAGTTAAGGTCACCGAGATTATGTGGGCGTGGTGGGCGAGCTGGCTAAGGCGCCTGCCTAGTGATCCAGCGAGCATGAAGAGCCGGGATCGAGCCCACCTGTGACCGGGTGTAAAATCCTTGGAATCAACTTTGTGTGCAGACTCTTTCAGTGTTGTCACAACCCCTAGTGTACAGTACACAATTCGTTGGTATATGACCAGATGGTGGCCACATGGATAACTGCAAACACCTAGTTGTTGTGTCCCAGTTCACCCAGCTGTGAATGGGTGCCTCGTAAGGATGGGAAGGCCGCAATAACTCGGTGCGCCTTGTGGCAACAAGAGTAGTAAAATACCCAGGGAGTTGAGATTGATAATAAGATGTGCCTTTGAGATTGACATCCAATGATCGAGGGAAAAAATACCAGCGCCTTGAGCATGCACTAGTGCGTGGATATGTGCGCTATATAAATATCCAATGATAATGATAATAAAATAATTATGTGTCTAGGTAATTCAGGCACAGCCTTATCATTGCAGTGGTAAACCTGCATTACCCCGGGCTTTCCTCCCACAAATGACACGCCGTGATAGGCCTGATATAGCGTAACAGTTATTATCACAGTTCAGTGGGGCGATGAGACCCGTCGGTTGCTTGTAAGGATTGGTCTTGAGCAACTAACGGGATCGGGTGCTTAGGCTTCCTGACTTGGTTGACACATGCCATCGTATCCCAGTTGCGTACATCGATGATAATGCTGTTATCACTGGATTATCTGGTTCAGACTTGATTATTTACAGACCGCCACAATATAGGTGAAGTGTGGCATTAAACAACAAATTAAGCGGGGTTCGGTCACAAACTGGCTGTAGACAATGAAGTGATGATTATAGAACGTGGATCTCTAGGTAAGCACAAGGTTTCCTGAACTGACTGGGGGTGTATGCTTCACGAACGTCATTGCAATGTCATGAGTCCATGACTTATAGCTCCGTTTTATATGAGCTTCTGTTTGTGACAAAGACTATGTGACGTTAAATATTAACGATGTGACGTTAAATATTAACTCACTCACTCACTGTCTACTCATACATGTATACATATTCCATGTAAAGAAAGCCATGATTGGATGCCATGGCGACGACGAGGAACATTATTATTGACAAGCTGTAATCTGAAAACGACCTTTAATTAGAGATTGTGTGTGATCATTACAACTCTGTCATACAGAATTTGCACACATGAAAATGCAGCTATTAAACGAGGTGTATGTACACATATGTTCACGATTAGAACACCGATGGGTAGATTAACGTGTAGACATTGCGTAATTGTGTTGGCAAAGGTATTTAACCTGTTTTGACAGAGACAATACTAATTAGTGGTTGCTGTCATACCTAGGGGACGCAACTAAACACGTCAGCAAATTGCAGTCTTTCAAACAAAAGGATCGCCAGTTCTTAAAGTCATATGGACCGAAATCATATCACAGATGACTTATATCGTACCAAAAGAACACAGACTTGTGGCGTATCGTAAGTACCTGAAGAAATTACTAAGGCTAGGCAGTTAAGTCAGCACATCCACAGGTCAGGAGGATGCCACCATGTTGAAATAAACCAGAGGTTGTCCAGATTCAGGGACTAGTTCTAAGCAGGAACGTCTTCTGCATCTGGAGTGTCGGCATGTCTACCGTTCAGATTAAGTGAGTGAGTGAATGAGTGAGTTTAGTTTCACTTCGCATTGAGCAATATTCCTGCTATATGGCGGCGGTCTGTTAATAATCGAGTCTGGACCGGACAGCCCAGTGATCAACAGCATGAGCATCGATCGACGCTATTGGGATATCAACCAGTTCAGCGAGCTTGACAGCCCGATCCCTCTTATGACAAGCATGGGTTACTGAAGATCAATTCTAACCCGGATCTTCACGGTTTCTACAGATTAAGACTTTCTCATGAATGCATGATATGTTCGTGACATATGACATAACTATGCATAAAAATGTGAAATAAAGTATACAATGTGTGTTTCGACTTCTTGTCTATGAGATAATGCTGTAGACATTCAATTTAATAGCAAACAAAACAAAACTTATGAAGGAGTAAGAATTTACTCTGAAATGTTGTTTTCCTAACGGAAAAGAAGTTGACATCCATACAACTGTCGATGTTACGGGAATCACTGCCATAATTGATTAGTGGGAATTATAATATTAATAGGTGAGGTGAAATGGGGTTGAACGAGGTATTTGAGAATATTTCGCTCATAAGACGACGTGCATGCATGTGTATGTGTGACTGCTTGTACTAGCCCAGACTCAAGCTAGTTCTATATTGCTAGCACACTGAGATACCATGCCGCAGTGAAACATGAATACCCCCTCAGACACTTGTACTGACTCCGAGCCGACCAGTCCTTGTTGTACCCATAAATGCCGAGCGCCAGACAGGGACCGACAAGTACCATATTTTAACGTCTTTTGGTATGACGCGGCCGAGGATCGAACCCACGACCTTCTGTTCTCCGCTCGGACGCTCTAACCACTATACCACGGAGGCGGTTGAATAAGAAGACATATTGTTTCGAACTATATATATGTTGGGCTACTGAATTAATTAAAATGTAATAATGAAACCTGTTAATGTGTTTTGTTTGTGAAGTCATCCATCTACAAAAGCATTCTGGACAAGCCATTTTTTTCAAGGCTGAATGAAGGCAGTAGGTGTCATCCATGTTCAAACGAAGATGTTTATAGAACATCCAAGGCATTCACCATCCTAGACCTCATTTTCTAAACATACTGAACATTTGAAATATTTAATATTTTGTCTTACTGCAATGTTCAAACACCACCACAACTGCGGTCACCGGCATATTTGATATTGGTGGTCGGTTATATTGAAGGCAAATGCATAAGTCATTCTGAGAAATAGTGCGATACATTTTAACACAATTGCAAGATAACTTCATGCAAAATAACAGTATGCGCCCATAGTCTTCCACAAAACTGTTCCCGCAAATGTATCAACACAAACAAGACAAGATGTGTTAATTTTAATTCAGTATTTCGGTCGCTAGTGTATCTCCCCAATCAGAAAGTCCTCCCCAGATGAGTGTATTTGAAGCGCTTCTTCGCCAAGAAGAGGGAGCATTACAGGAACACCTATTTGCACCGCTCTGTGTTTAAATTACATAGCTTTTACAGTATGTAGATACATTGACAATGCATCGCCAACTACACCAAGTTGATCTAAAGCTGCATATTGTAACTAGTGGTGTAAATTCGATAACTATTTCAATTTCAAGTTGAAATGCACCTCTTAACCTCGGAGTATGAATTGAGGTAGCGTTACATAAACACTGTCGTTCGTTCTTTCGTTTACATACGAAGCCATTGTGGTGTTATTTTGTCACAGATGTTCACTGAAGATAAAACAGATGTTTGTAACATCATCCTTACTTTATACATTACAACCTACCTCTTTAAAACAGTCTTTACTCAAAATTTCATATTTTAGGATCATATTAAAAAAAATGTAGTAAGATAAATATGTTATTAATAATTCATAATCATATATATCAATGTAGTTTTTAACGAACGGTTTGAGTAAATATATCTTTCTTTGCTGTTTTCTTTGGGAATGTGTGCAAACATAGCAATGGATGCATACAGTAGCGTGAATAGGAGGCAGAGGTCTGCAAATATTAAACATGGAAGTATGTTTGAACTCAGAGAGGTGAGGCTTTGCCATGCATATATGTAGCTGTCAGTGTCCTTGCAATGAATAGTTCTGACGTCTCCTGAGTGTACAAGTAGCTTAATATGTCACTGAACACACAATGCAAGGGGCATATGCTTTTACTGAGAGTTCTCTGGTAAGGTGAATGTGTGTGGGAAAGGAGAAGCATTGTATTGACGAAATGGTGTACCTGTTATAATTGACCTATGTATCAGAGCGAGACCATCCATCGCCGGTATGGTACGTACAGGCCGAACAATTGGCGGATGTCGTTTCACAAACGCATCATTTGACAGGTAGTAGGTGAATCGGTAGTAGTTGTAATGGTGACCATAATGGTGTCTTAAAACATTTCGCAACGCCTAAGTGCACAACATGAGACACGATGAGAAATAAGTTCACAGCTAATGTAATATAAAAGGTATGGGCGAGGGGATGGCTCAAGAAGATGTAGCCTGGGAATATTGCGACGAGAAGTAGGGAACTTCAGAATGGATTAAGAGATATCGACAATCATGGACATGGGTTGTGTGAGAGTATTGGCTGTATGTCTTGTATACACGGGTACGTACATTGTGTAAACATTTTCACATATGCCGGTATCCGTGCATAAGTAATATATAACAATATACCTCGAAAGCCCATTCTTACGAGTCCGAGAGAATTTAATGATTTTGAATTGTTATCAGGAAAAACGATAGAGTATAGCTTGAATTTTACATATTATACGACTGTTGTATGTGTACATCTGTACGTAATAATATATAGTTACATGTATAGATAGTAACTTGATATATGAATACGTGGTATCATTAATCCAAACTGTACACATTCTGTTCCGATGCAGTGAAAATGCAACGATTAAATATATAAATTCGATAATGATTAATATTCTGATTTTTAGAAACTGTGTTCACCATTTGTAGAGATTTTTATGCATTTTAGTGCAGCGGGTGTACACCGAGTGTCCACAAACTGAAGTTCCAGGTAAGACTAATATTCAAAAATAAAACAATCAATTTTATTGATGACAACTTCTTGTTTATTGCGTTCTAGAGCGACGTTTCGATGCAGATTCTAGCATCGTTATCAAGCTAAAATAAATCTCAGCTTGATAACGATGTAAGAATCTACACCGAGACGTCGCTCTGTGCAATAAACAAGAAGTTCATCCTTAAAGTTGTATGTTTCATTTTTGACTCACCAACTTCTGGAATACCGATCAAACAATAAGACTAATATGCGTTTACAATGAGGAAACTGGATGTTGTACGCTGGCAATATAAACGAAAGTACCAGAGGGTCCTCACACATGTCAGGTACATAGATCTATTTTTCACGGAACTAATGACATGATTGCACCTTAAGACACTAATGTAGATAGGTTAATATGATAACCAGATGATGGCGTGGGTTTATGTCAGTGATCCCGTTACTTCATTTGCTTCTGTTGGCTTGAGCATCCTCATTCTGCCATCATATAATACTGTTTAATGGACTACTTTATCAATGACTAGAAGTTGTAATCTTCCTGAAACCTACAACGAATATAGTTTCTTGAAACTTTGTCCATTTTACAAACAAAAAGTAGAGATACGTTCATCCGAAAGAAGTATTTTGTGGAACCATCTCTTGTCAAGTTATATGTTTCTTTAAGCATTGAATCTGTCATTTAAAAATGTCACTATACTTAATACTGAAAATTGTACTTATACATAAAGACTTATGTTTGTCAATCCCAAATGCATGTACACACCACTATAATTAGTTACACAAAAGAACTCTGGGAAATATGGACTTTAATCATAAATAAACTTCCTCCTCTTCTTCTTTTTCTTCTTCTTCATAAAAATCCTTGTTTGCACTACTTACCTTCATCCATCCATATTGACATGGTGGGGTAGCAGGTAGGTTATACAATGGTCGTTTGTCACATCGACAAAGAGATTTCGTTTCCTTTCATCCCGAAGTCAAAATATTGATGTCTATCAAGACAAAATATTGATGTTTTTGGCTTATATAGTCTAACTCCCAGTGGCATATGAATTACTTATTTTCAAACTCACTCACTCACTCTTCAGTCGTGGACGTATGCGGTACCGACCCATTCACCGGCAACGTCTTCTACATACACAGCGTCGGCATGTCCGACGGCTTTAGTCAGTGCGCCTGTACATTGTCTACCATACAAGACAACAACAGCATCACCATCTACCCATGGGGCGACGTCACACCTTCTACCTGCCACGCATACATCCTCGTCGTCGACGGCCTCGCCCGTGGCGCGACATACGCCTGGTGTAACAGACCGGGGAGGTTTGAGGCTGTTATGGACACGGGGACGCCGTGGTCTGTAGACGTCACGAAGACATCGCCGACAGCGGCAGCGTCTGATCCGGGCCATTGCCTGCTTGTTAGTGGAAGCAGTCGTAAGTGGTCTTATGTACATAAACTATACACATCTTCCCATGTTAAGAATGGAATAAGGGGTTGTTTTCGAGGAGTGCATGTGTATTTAAAAATGAGGCAAGCAAGGAAATTGGGAGGATATCCCATACAATCTGTATTCAAATGTAAGTACTCTGGGAACTCACTTGTATTTATCAGAATGAATAGTATCCATCTAAATCTCAGAAGAACTACGTTATCGTCAGAGAAAGTAGTGCTATACGTAATATAAGAAAAAGAAGAGTGAGTGAGTATGGTTTTACGCCGCTTTTAGCAATATTCCAGCTGTATCACGGCGGGGGATACCAGAAATGGGCTTCACACATTGTACCCATGTGGGGAATCGAACCCGGGTCTTCGGCGTGACGAGAGAACGCTTTAACCACTAGGCTTCCCCACCGCCCCTAAAAGAAAAAGAAAAAAAGTGAGAGTATGGTTTTACTTAATATTCCAGCATAAAATAGGCTTCACACATTGTACTCATGTTGGGAATCGAACCCAGGTTATCAGCGGGACGAGCAGACGCTTCAACCATTAGGCTTCACAACTGCGCCCGAATGAAAACATATATGCTCTTTCAAGCCGGATCCAGAGAAAAGTGATTGATCAAACAAAGTGTGTATCAATAACCTATACCGTATCGTTGTGTCACTAATGCAAAACACTTTAATCGGTTCTCACAGTGTAACAGAATGATGCGATCCGAGACGTTAAACAAAGCCGCTTGCTATCATTTTGAATAAATTAGTGAATGCTGTATTGCATAATCTGACATATCACGAGGCTAGTAAAAGACTTGACCAAGGAAGGTAAAATGTAACGCCGACAATTTTCCCATCACACAGTGACAAACTTGAGGTTGATGTTATGAGCAACAGTCCACTCGGTCGGGTTTAAGTACACGCAATCACCCGAGCCTCACAATATTCGATTCAATTGAGTAGCGAGCATTTGAATGCATCGAGTCTACTACAACCCGCTCCTTCCTGCTGTAGGTCAAGTGATAAGGACACATACGTTCCAAGCATCCGAGGCATAGAAATACTTCCGAATGTCACATCAAGCGGAACTCGAAGTCTAATTGAAAAGTAGAAAATGACATATCGCTTGTTGTTATACGAACAATATGACAGCGCTTGTCGTTCTACCTGATTCAACTTCTTTCCAAAGGTGTACGAATAATACAATTAGGTCCGTGAGTCAGCTGATAAAATCAACGTCCGTGAAGCCACGATTGAAGCACAGCCCGAGGTGAAAGCTCCGTGGTGACATTCCTATGGATATTGTACACTGTGTACCTCTGAAAGGCTTTACCAGGCGTACCCCCACCCATGAGGCTAAGGCAAGCTTTACTTAAGGATGCCTCCTCCCCTGCATCCGGGGTTACATCAATAGCGGTAAAGATATCACAGGCTGGCTCATGCCTTATGAACACGAAGGACTAGACCATTGAGGGAGTATCAGCTTTAAGAAAAGCGGGTTGTATAATGGTACTTAAATAACTCGTTTGAACCATGTTTGCATTCAAAACATTGTAATGGAAATTCGTGACATTTCAGCGCGGATCATGCAACACATGTTCAGTTATACCCGATTTCTCCATGGGTTGCACTGTGTGTATTATAATAGTATATTCACACGACTGTTTGTGTGTTTATGTGCAACGCTGTTCTTTCAGTGATGGCGTTGGTGTTTCAGTGTTGACAGCGGCGTGTCGGAATGACGGAACTGGGAAGATAGTGACACGTCCAACGACTACACCGACGACTGTCGCGACATCACCGCCGAGGACTGTGACACAGGAAGCCTCCGTTGCCACTACGGGTAGGAACTGTAACGATAGTGTTATGAGCCCAGTAGGATGGTATTTACGCATTTGTGAATGTTAAGCTGACATGTATAAGGGTGACATTAACATAACAGTACGATACTGTGGCATTGACACACTCGTACTATGCAACAGTGTGCCAGGTTTGACGTTACTTAAGAAGATTGATACACACTGTAGGAGAATACTACCTGTTTAACAATCCAACCATAGGAGTTACCCTGTAAATACAATTCCCCGTCCTTCTGTCAATATGATAATGATAGAAAATTGATGGGGGAGGTAATTATTTTTAGCAGCGTGGACGTGCCTTGAAGAAAAACGATAAATACTTGTTAATTCCACGCCACAGTGACCAAGATACAAACATATCTGCCGTTTGAGGCAAACGGAATGCCAATATCATTCTGTGAACAGGGTCTTGAAGGGGTAATCCCTAATGCATGACTCC
>VKKT01011283.1:17678-29774 GCA_008038995.1 Haliotis laevigata | reverse complement strand
GTATAAACAGTATTTGAAAAAGATGGCGTCTGATTGATGCTATGGCGTGATAGCTGATTGTATGGACCAGGCACCGAGCAACTAGACATTCACTTGTGAGAAGAAAGTAGCGGAATCAATGCCCTGGAGTTTTTAGTTTTGGTATGTTGATGACAGGATCTGAAACGTCCAAAGCTAAATAAATCGAAAGTGTAAAAGACCCTATACTCACAAAACATCTTAAGGTTCGGGGTAATAGTAGAGATGTTGGTGAAAGTGTGCACTAGTGTGCCATTTACTACACTGAGTATGTGCAGACCACATTGGCCTAGTGGGTAGAATGGCCGCCTGGAGAACGGAAATCAGCATTCAGGGAATAAAACAAGGCCGGTGTCGGTACTGAGTCTGAATTACATGTTATTTCGGTGGGTTCAGTTGTCTTGAAAACAAAGTTAACATCCATTCCAATTCACCTTGCCTTTTTCACTAAAATATTTGTCTTGACCCAAGTAACGGTTATGAGAACGGTAATTCCAAAGAGAAAGTATCCGATCAGTCCCGTAAATACACAAATCTACATACAATTACTGAGACACATTTATTGTGGTCCATCAATATCTCGTTATCTCAAAATACTGTCGGAACACAATGGAAATTACCGGATTCTACTGCGGGAGAATGTTGATCAGACATTGGCGGTATGAGGTGACGGGGTCGACCTGTCCGCCTACACTCGATACTATCTAAGCAGATAACTTCATATCTCGCAATCATTTCCCTCATTAAACTGTCTGTAGAACCAATGTGTGCTGACTGGTATTGTTAACACAGTAAGGAACAGACCTTGAATGGTCAGTAGACACTTGTTGGGTGCAGTGTGGTCGATGGGGTGCACTAGAATGGTCAGACTCTCACTCGGTAACGGATATGGGACCAGTGAGACGTCAAGATTCTTGTTGAGTGTTAGTTGGGAACCGATAGATGCTTTATGTGTATGTGATAATCCAGGTAGAGTGAATTCCTATACAGACTTTCAAGATTTAATATATACTAACGGAACAAAGTAATTGAATAACGTAGAATTTAATTAAATAACAGTTATTTGAAAAGTTATAAACATAACACTAAATAATCATGGAGCAAAGCACTTTGCATGAAATTTGATGTCACGTATCGCGCGTGGCACGTGCACTTTGTGTACCAAAGTACAAGACAACACAAAAAGGTTATATTTATTTCCTGAGTTAAATCGGCTGTTCGATTCTTCAGACATCATCTTCCGGTCTGCTCGGATAGTGTTGTCCTTGTCAGTCTACAACACCCTCCTGTGCCTCTCTGATTTCTGGCTGTTCGAGTCTTCAGACATCAACTTCTTGACTGTTCTAGTCTTGACTTCAGCGCCCTCCTGGGCCTCCTCTGCCTCCATTGTGTCTCTGTTGACCTCTTTTAGGGTGTTGCTTAAAAAGGGACTTGATAACTTGTAATGGCCTGTGATCCCTGCCATTAACTTGTGGTGCCACAGGCCACATATCCACAGTCAAACAGTCATTGGCCCTGTTATGAATTCACATGGTCATTAGTTGGCCCATAAGTGTGACCATTAAAACTTTGTTTGTTTAAAACCCTGCTCATATTTCTACGGGTCAACAATGATAAATTCGTGCGACAAAAAGCCCGGCTATCAAGTCAACACCGCCTCTGCCCGTTACATAGTGCAACATTTGTGCACAATGAATTTACTGATTTTTCCATTCTTTTTGGCACCAGAAGTTCAGACACCTGATATTGGAAATTGAAGGACGGCTGTTTGTTCTCTTGCCTCTGAATGTTGTGGAAAACAATTCAGCCTAAACAGAGCGTACGTCATGCCACAGCTTACAGAAAATCAGCGTTTCTGCGCCGAGGGTATGCTGGAGACTGGAATCGCCTAAACGAAGTGTTCAGGCATCGCAACACGATCTCATCGCTATGGAGACGTTTTGAACATAATGGGAACACGAGAAGTTTGCCTCGGACCGGTCGTCCGCGCTTGATGTCACGTCAGCAAGACAACCGCCTTCGGCAGAACCATCTGTTGAATCCATTCCAGATTGACAGCCAGTTTGACTGCTCGAACCATTCCTGGCTTACGTCCAATCAGTTCCAGGACTGTACGGAACCGACTGAGGGAGCACACCATCCGGCCCTGACTGTCTGCAATACGTCCAGTTTTGCTTCAACGTCACCGAGAGGCACGTCCTGCCTGGTGCAGACAGCATCTACGGTACAGGAAACAAGATTGGGATGGTGTTTTATTCACGGACGAGTCGAAAATTCATCTGGACAGCTCAGATGACAGGTCACGGGTGCACAGACAGCGAGGTGAACAGTATGTTGACGCGTGCGTTGTTGAACGTTGACAGTTTGTCGGCGAGGGCGGCATAGTAGGCATTATCTCATGGTCAGACACAACGTGACATTGTCAATGGCAATCTGACAGGTCTGCGATACAAGTAGGAAATCATTGAGCGTCGACCGTGTATTCAATGACAGAGACGTCACGCTAGAGCAAGATAATGCCCGTCCACATGTTGCTAGTATTGTGACAGATTTCCTGACACAGCAGAACATTCCGGTACTCCCCTGACCAGCTGTTTCTCCAAACCTGTCCCCTTTCGAGCACGCTTGGGATGAGTGAGTGAGTGAGTTAAGATTTAAAATCACATTAGCAAGATTTCTGCCATATCGTGACTAAAAACAAGCAAAAATTTAGAATAAATAAGGGTAAATTTAAAAACAACACCTGTCAGCGAAGGACAGTAAAACCAATTAGAGTATTACAGATATGAACATAAAACTAGTAGTAACTCTTAAACAGCTTAATTACAGAAAATATTAGAATCTAAAAACAGATTGCCAACAACTGAAGGTAGATCACCATACTAGGGACTATGAGGACTTACAGTGCCTTTGCTGCCTGCATGGACCCAAGTTGGATTTACACCATCCCTTCAGCCACTGGCGATTGTTGGAAAAATTTAGCCAACCTTTAACAGAACAAAAATACTACGTGTTAGAAATCTGGTAAGTTTAAATTCAATTTTGAAAGTTTTCGGACTTACCTATCCTCTCAGGACAATAATTTGTACAATGACCTCTTAATTTTGGAGCATAATAATGTTTCCGAAATGATTAGAAAGCACGAAGTACTGAGCCGTACTGCCCCTTGCAACATGTAATTGACTTTGGAATCTGTCTTTTGCAGGAACAATATGAAAGACAGTTTTGAAAGGTCCCGGAGGCCAGTTATCAAATGAACTAGTCAGCATTCCGTTCAGTTGTTTAAAATTTGTATTGGTTCCAGATTGGAAACAAACTGAAATGTGACGAAACTGTCTGCGTGGGCTCATTGTATTTTCAACAGATATGTCATTAACCAACAAAATCTGTGACGAGTGTTCTACCGTACGATAGACGTTAAGTTATTGACCAGAAACAATCGCTGCAGACATTGGTATTCCTGCGTAGGATGTGAAAGTCAACATCGCGCGGTTTGTATTGACATTCTGTCACATCCGGGTACTAATGAAGGAGGCACATCTCCTGTCACAAGTTGTCTGATCCTTTAACCAACGAACACAGAAATCCTTTCATTTGCATAATTACTGAGATATGTCAGATAACTAAACACGATTTGCTATTTTGCGATATTAGACAAATGATCTTGGTGGGGTCAGAGTGAAAGTTTCACATCTACCCGCTATCGATCGAAACTTCACAAATTAACTTTGTTTTAAGTCTAGGCAAAGGAAGCATTGCCATTATTATCGACTATTCCCATTTGACGACTGAGACAGTTTTCTCGTTAAAGGTGACATAGCCGTAATGTGTTAAGCTAATTTCCTAATGGTACATGAGTAGTGTTAATGTTCTAAGGGAATTAAGCATATATGTTCAAGTCCGCTAGGTTGGTCCTGTTCTCGGCGCTCTCCTCGGAGGAATTACATTTGAATACAGCCATGTCAACTACACCGGAAGTCGTCTGCTTCGTCGATCACGCTGCACATGTGATGAAAATGGCCTGGAAGCACGTGCTAGTAGCAAGGAAAGCGTGGATTTGCCCACTGAGCTGACTTTCTCTATCGACATGCCCGATGACCAAGAAGTCTGACTTGGAATGTACAACATCGCTCGCGTCGTTCATCAAAATGGACATATGACTCGGACATATGACTACAAAAAATGTGTGACGAAGGACGTAGATAGTTGCAATGTGGCGAGATCATTCATTAGACGTCCGTGCTTGATGTTCTAATGAGATAGATTGTCAGAGACAGGCTGTGAGGTTTTGCAGAAATGAAGAAGTATCCTTTGGCTTCAGAGCCTGAAGCTTATTGGACTGTGGTGAATTAACTAGACATTTCTCTGCCCTTGTTGTGATCGTTTTTCCAACGGCAAAGTCGAAATGATGACTGATATCTGCAATCAACAGTCTCTGGATACGTCACCTTGCTGTTTGCCAGATTCAACTTCAGATGCTCCTGTTCATTGAAATACTTCATCGCCAACTAATGTGTACCTCGTAAAGATGCAGTGACGAGTACAGCTGACCCTACGTGTTATCACAGACATGATAAAACCAAGACTGAGAAGTCACTGTGGCATATCTTTCGATACATAAAAGAGTGATGTCGTCATAAGAGTGTTGATCTGGCCCAGTAGCATACTTAGTAACGACAAAACCCTTTCCATGTCCATAAGGAATCTCTGCTAATATCGGAATCGATTGCATAATTCTGATTATATCAGGAGTTGTTTATTTGACTCTATATTCAGCAGTATTTCGGTTGTAGGGCGCAGTCTGTAAACAGTTGAGTCTGGACCAGACAATCCAATGACGGACACCATGAGATAAGGTCACCAAGCATGTGTTTATGAATCACTATCACCGAACCTCCTAAGACCCTACTGCACCCGTCTCCCGCAGTTGAAGGTATTAAGGTTTATCCTTCATGCCTCTGCCACGTGTGATATGCAGACCTGCTTCAACTGGACCCAGAAGTACCAGGTGTCACTTGTCTTTTCACCTTCTGGAGATGTCCATGAATCCATAGAATATTAAGTAAGGACCAGATTGTATTACCTGTGTAATGACACAATACCCACACAATCTGCAAAGTGTAGCTACTGTACTAAGGGTAAGTAACAAATCTCCCCATGACACCTCTCAATACATGTGTCTCCATATAACAGCCATAGGTTGAAAGAAACAACTACTAACTGCATTATCATCATCATCAAAGGAACAAGAATACATAATCTCGTATTGAAGATGCGGTCTTCTTCAAGTTCATTGCAGTTTGTGCACCCGAAAACTTGTTTTCTCTTCAAGCAATGAATAATTGGTGAAAGAAATTGTTCTGTTCAAAGTGACAACCGGGCGATTACATCAGAGAGAATCGAGATAATGCTTTAGTCCACGGTCCAAGAAGACAAACACATATAATCACGTCAAACACCCCTATCGCTCTGATTGTGGCAGGAATGGAAAGAAAAAACACTCTAGAAAACTCTGTCATGTGCTAATAATAACCCTGAACTGACTTGAGGCTGAGGATATGTCACACTGAGTGACACCAGGGTGAATTATATCAGAGGTGTTTTCTGACAAAATGACACGACATGACTTCGAGAGACAAGACAATCACACGGAGATGCATGTTTTGTATACACCGCGTCAGATAGTCAGCCATTAATGTTAACCGTGTTCCTTTAAGTTTACGTTTAAAGGGGGCCTCTTGAATCACACCGCGATAACGCACGAATAATCGATCTTTTCTGCCTTCTGTTGTTCAAGCATGGAATATTAGAAATGTAGACTCCTTATCCAGGTTTAAGCAACTGAGTTCCACAGAAATTAAGACTTCTTCAAATTTTACATACATTGATAGTTACGGCCAGCGACAATACCAGGGGATTCTATCTAGAATTAGGCTAGGTTGTAATGACTTAGAAGCACACTTAATTGACAGATTCCTGATTGATGATCCCACTTGTTCATGTGGCCATAACAGAGAAGATGTTTTCCACTTCTTTCTGGCATGTGCCCGCTATGCCCAGTTTAGACGTGATAAATACTTCGTCGTTACCACCTCAGCGTATATACTATACTCCACGGCAATGACGATTCATCTCCTTCAGACAATGAAACATTATAAAATCGTTTCAAAATTACATAACTGAAACTAACAGCTTTACAGAATTTAAGTAACAATCTAAAAATATAAAATGCATTTGGTGTCATGCTCTTTATTTTATTCTATTTGGACTGCTCCATAGAAGTAATTACGTCAAGACATAATGAATTATATGCGGAGAAGCATTGACATAGGCCTTATGGCCTGTTTGCTTATCCCAATTCCATGTTGCTATATCATGGAACATAAAAAATGTAAACATTAATGGAAATAAAATATTGTTTAAATCACAACAACTGGTAATATTCCGACCAAGTCCTCATCCCTCTCAATATGCATGCACAGATCTATATATGAAGCAGAAGAGACTGATGTCATATTCCTGGTTCATGCAGGCAAACCAGTGGAAGAAACTGGACATTACTGAATATATCTGATCAGCGATATTCCCGATACTGTTCGCCAAATCCTCATGGATCGTTGGCGTGACATTATGTTTTATGTTGAGAACCCGTGTATATTGTATACACTGCTCCTTTATCGGACACGTTATAGTGATTAATAAACATTAGCTTGTTGGATAATAGTAATCGGACAATGGGCTCTTATATTTCTCATTCGTATGGAAATAAAAGTGGCAAAACCCCTTGATGCATTCAGATGCAACCCGCTGGTATTATAAATTTCTCCATCAGCGATAAAATCATAACCTATATTTTGTATTATTTAAGTGGTATTGAGAAGAGGCATGATGAAGAGGAACCATTTTAATAATTATGCTAGCAAACCATAATCGCAATAGGTGCGACGTGTCTGTGTAGATGTTAGCACCATTATCAAGCAAGTACGCATCCTCACAAAGAAATCTCTTGTATAAATAGTCGTGAAACATGTCATTTCAAAGTGTTCGATGCAGCGTATACACACTGTCTCATTACGTTCCCAACGAGGCAGACCCACTTTACGATCGCTAGTTCTCATTCTGGTTTTATAAATTATGTGTTACCAATAAAATGTGGGTGGAATCAAGAGGAACCCTATGATGCCAGTCAACATGACCTTGTGTTGACTTTTATCCATGCTACATTACGGTATGAGGACATTAGGCTACAACTGATTTGCATCAATGTTTCTGTAAATATCAGCATAGATGTGTTTTCTCCAAAGTAACTACTACTTAATCTTTAGTAGATATTAACGACTAAGATGAGAGGAGTTTCATTAAAGAAGACCTTCTGCTCCTGTCAAGGATGCTGACAACTGGCATGAGTTGATTCAAGCATGTGACCCAATTCCTATTTGCCTTACATTATTTTTATCCCAGTAAATATGTCAGTATTGACGCGAAGGTTAGCAGTCATATCACTTCTTATTATTATCCTACATGTAAACGTTCTCAGCGGTGTTGCTCACAATGTAGGATTTATGGATGTAAGGGGTCAAGACAAAGGCATGGCTGTGAACATAGTCTCCATAGGGAGACGCACGCATATTAAGTAATTTATCAAAAGTAGCATGATATTTTTGTAGCTCGATCATTTAAGGATTACTCCCACAACAGTGTCCTCATCTAAGACAATAGTTCAGCCTATATGTCACACGGTAATGCAAACATCAAACAAATTTAAATCTTTAAGCGAAATTTAAGCAACAGCAAGTGTGAATCCCAAATCTATTTGTCCGTTCAACCTGTCAAGGCGAGAGAATTATCAGTCTCGAAAGATTCTTATCTTGGGAAGCGAACTTTCAGCATTACGTGCAAAATAATGAAGATGATTAATGAGTGAAAGCTGAGTTGATTAGTTATGTATGGACACGTGAGAAAAACTAAACTCCAACCCAGTCTCTCATCGCTCCATAAGAAACGACAAAATTATTGGTATCCATGTTGATTTTATGATGATAATTGCTCATTTTAAAAACTACACACTCATTCTCATACAAAACCATGTCTGTAAAGGTATGACCCTGAAATGTTTTTTGTTGAATTTAGTGGTGAATGTGAACATCCAAAATGTCAGTGTGCGCGTCTTACACGATTCAAGGTCAATACCGAGTTGAGCATCTGAAGGGGCACACGACGACAATCATGCTCCGAAGGGTGAAGAGCGGGGCTCATGCAGTCGTGAGATATGCGAGGGTGCTTCACTAAGTCTGTGTATATATTCACAAACATACTCTCTTCATATCCTGGTCTTTGTGCAAGACGTGGGCTACAGAAGAATGCTGGTCGACAACACCACGCGATTTGTTCGCAAGCTCATCACTAAAGAACGATAACAGCATTTCTCTGATTGATGGCGTGTTTCGACCCTTAATTGGAAAAACATGTTGGTAATGGAACATCAGAACTATAACGTATTTGTTCGACATGACACTAATCGATCATCATTATGTTTTCAGAGTTATGTAATTTTGGTTTAATGTGGGCTTACAGAATAAACTAACCCACCATACTCATCAAGGCAAGCGGCTTTATCGGTTCCTAGTTTTTACACCAAGTATGTATCTAATTTTTAGACAGCAGCCAGTAACCCATGCCGCTGGAATCAAGTTTACACTGGAACTTGACGAGGGCTGCTTCAATACTTCGATGATCGGTTTCAGCAGATACTGTAAGTTTTTGGAGAAATTATCCATTCAGAAGTCAATACATGACAAACGTGATGCTATGGGTGTCACGTTATGGTGTTGCTTTCACAATTTGAATTTGTAATGCCACGTGGTGATGTGGCACGGTATGGTCTTGATGTCACGTGTTAAAGTCAATTCACGGTGCGGAAGATACAACCAATCCATCAGCTCAACTTTACCAAACCTTACTTTATAATAGAATAAGTTTTGTCGGTATCATCATCATTATGTTTTGTTTTATCCCACGCAAATTCTTCTTCATCCGCGTCCTGAACATGGGCGATCATAATTTTAATGTCTGCATGTCTACGTTGTATAAAAGTATGCAGTTTCCAACTTCAGTATTGAACCTTCATTATTGAGGAGGTATTCCAATAGATACTCAGATCGGACAGTGTGTTAGCAATGTATCAGCCATTCATTGAAGCATGTCTCCACGAAGAACATCAAGGATATGTCATCAAGTACATGCTTAGAGCATGGCCATTTGTTTTTACCGCTGGTGCGCGGTAACCAGTAGATTTTCCCATGTTATATAAATAAAATGTTGAAGACAACCCGTAATTTAAAAAAAATATATTAATGCCACCACTTGATACGAATTATAGATTTATCGGAAACCTGCACTGGCGTCTTTGACGTAAGACGTGATTACACACATTTCTCGTGAGAGGGGACCAACTCCTACACAATTACAACTCAATTACGACTCAGTTACAAGTCAGTTACAATTACCTACCGAAACATATTATAATGGGCGTAACAAAAGGACAAATTGTGTTGGAAAATAAATGAATTACTTTTTAAAATGACACTCTGGCGTCCTTAAACTTGATGGCAACCTCCTTTTGAAACGGAATATCTTTCGGCTGATTAGATTGTCTGAGGCAGATACTTGTAAGTAAGCAAGTTAAAAGAGAACAGCCAATACCAATATTATTTACCGGGGCTGTTATGTCACCGTAGATAAAGACAAGTTATGCTATGAGGCCTGATAGCGTAGGAATAGCTCAATAGTCTCGCCCAATAACTAGACAGCTTCAGTTGCAAAGTCTTCCCTTATGCCAATTCAATCTATGACACCAAGAGACAGATAAATCTCCTCTACAGGCAGAGTACCTTTGGAATGAGGTTCCAGCTCGATCTGTCTCTGATCTGGACAATTATATATCAATTGGGGACGGCGTGAGAGGGGGAATACATTTTATAATTATATTGCTGTCGACATAATGGGGATGTACTCGTGGAGAGTGTGCTGCTAAGTGACATCAAGTAGGGATACGATGTCTGACGAAATTACTTGCATACAAGCTGCACTTTGTGGAAAGGTTGTGACATCAACTGTTACAATCTGGAGACAACAAATTCACGTCTTCGTAAGATTTCACAAGGGAAAGTTTAGTAGCGTTACCCATAACCACCAATCACATGGGATGTCCTGAATGAGACCCTAAGCTGCTGGTGCTGATAATCTGTGGATATAACAATTTCACATTAACCTTAATGATATCTCAACGGTCCACCTTGATATGAGTCATAATCTCCTGGTCCTGTGTGTGATGGACTTCAAGCGCTTTACATATCTGTAGTTAGTGAAGTCAAAATATGCCAGTGGGCCTTTGACAGTGCAATCGAGAATGAGGGGTTTGTAACGAGGCTTAGTAAATGGCTGCGATGATAGCTGGCAGCTAGCTAGAATAATGTTTAGTTCCAGAAATACAAACCATGTATCCGTTTATATGTGGCTAAAATATTGCCGATTCTCATTCACAATTCACAGACATAGGAAAATGCGGAAAAGCCCAGACATAGCTTAATTTCAACGCTGAGGACATCTAGACTAGCGTTTACTTCATGTTTCATGTTTTTACTCGTTTTGAGTGAGTGAGTTGAAATTTATAGTCAATTTGGCAATATTTCAGCCATATCGTGACTAAAACAATAAATACTTTATAATTCTGTCCCCAAAAGATAGTTAAACAATTGTATATCACAGTTACAGATTTGAAACTAGCACGTAACTTAAAATTACATACTATAATTTAGGACATTACAAAATAAAAATGGGATATAGATCGCCAGCAACTGAAAGTAGATCACCATTTTCGTTTTGAAGAAAGACAAGGTGGCCCCGAGGATCATCAGATGGCATCGAGGCTCAGAGGATGGCAACGGGTCTCCGAAGATGACAACGAAGCTCAGAGGGTGGCAACGAGTCTCCGAAAAATGACAACGAAGCTCAGAGGGTGGCAACGAGTCTCCGAAGATGACAACGAAGCTCAGATGGTGGCAAAAAGTCTCAGAAGATGAGAGCAAGGATAAGAAATGGCAAGGAGTCTCCGAAGATGACAACGAAGCTCAGAGGGTGGCAGGGAGTTTCGGAAGAGAAGAGCGAGGATCAGAAGGAGGCAACGAGTCTCAGAAGATGACAACGAAGCTCGGTAATTGGCAACATTCTCAGTAATTAAGTCAGGTTCAGATGGAAGCTGTGAGGCTCAGGAGAGGTCAGCTAGCTGAAGCTGCTTCACGTGAAATACAAGAATGAGTGGGTTCATTATATGCATTTAATGAGCTTCCTATGTTATGTCAGGTTGCTGTACCGAGCTGAATGTGTGACCTTTCCAAAGCTTTAGGGGAAGACAAAAAGGAGTAACATAAAATTGACATAAAAAGTAAACAGTTCACAAAATGTAGAAAATAGAACTGCATCACTTCCCTATTTACACTATCATCCCTGCGGCCAAGTTACAGAAACACGTGTAATTTTAGAGATAATGGTTTAATGGCATTCTGTAGTTACAATAATGTCACAGTTCATTTTCCTTTTTGTGATATATTATTATCTTACATCGACGAAACAACACTTTTATAGTGGAAATTGAAACCTGTTTAGCTGTCGCGACTACTCATAGCTCGGCAAATTGCTTCAGGCCTCCTTGTGAGATTTGTTAGGTTTCGGATTTTAGAGCGCGGTAGTTTGAGGTATTAAAATGACGACTTTGCAGGCGCTGTAGTATTACGAGCAAATTACCCGTCACAAACACACGGAAAGGTAAGCCAAGTAAGACAGGAAAACATGGACGATATTAAAACAGGATTTGCATCGGACAGGCTCAGATGTTCAGCTCAATCAAAGTACAAAATTCATTTTTTATTATAGGTACACACCAGATAGAACATCTTCGTGATAATATAACACCATCAGGATGTTACGTCCTATATTAACATAGTTTTACCAAAACTGCGGGCGGTGGGGTAGTCTAGTGGTTAAAGCGTTGGCTCGTCACGCCGAAGACCCAGGTTCGAA
>VKKT01011208.1:23549-34871 GCA_008038995.1 Haliotis laevigata | reverse complement strand
CACACACAAAGGTGAGCCTATCCCGGCCCACTGGTGGCACCCGTCATAAACACACACAAAGGCAAGTCAAGTTGGGAACATACGGTACAAGACATAATAGGGACTAGGATCGCACATCATTGTTGTCACTATTAGTCAGATTTGAAATGTGCGACACAGGTCTACCATGAAATGTTTTGAAACCTTTACTGTAAACTTGAATGTTGCAAGAGTCGTATCGACGTTCTGTGAAATCTTGGTGAAAAGAACACGCTCGGTTGCACCTCGAACGTTGTGAGCTGGGGCTGCTGGAATATTGCTCCACATGAGCGGAAAGTTGATGATTGGAAACATATTTGTCTCCTGACACACAGCAGTGGCGGATCCAGGTGGTGTGTGTGTGTGTGTGCGTGCGTGCGTGCGTGCGTGCGTGCGTGCGTGCGCGAGTGCGTGTGTGTGTATGTTTGCCCCACCCACCCTTTGAAAATGACTAAGACCACATTGAAGTTAATGTTTTGCAATGGGGGAGCCAAGGTGGGGTTCAGGGGGTTCTAAGCCCCTGACAAACCCTTCCTTTGAACATTTCTGGATCAGCTTATGCACAGCATTGAACAACACTGATAATATTCTAGACTGTTAGCATCATGAAGTTTCAGTTGGCTACGCATCGTGGCTTCTACGAGGAGTAGATGAATTGGGTACAGTGTCTGTTCTCGTATCTGCCCCTTACATAATACATAGTGATGTGCAAGGGTGTGTCGCTGTTTGTACTAGTCCAACCTGACGCTTGTTTTATAGCACAAGCACATGGAGAACATGGATATCCCACTTGGGTGAGTGACTGAGTTTAGTTTTCCGCCGCCTTTAGCAATATTCCAGCAATATCACTGCGGGGGATATCAGAAACACCGGCCCTCGTGTCTTTGCGCGGATTTAAAAATATGTTTTAAAAATTGAGATGACCCCCGACTAGAAATACTTCGCAGTAGCCTACAAGTCAGTATGTATTGTACCCTGAAGTATTTTGAATCGGGGGTCATCTCAAAACAAGTTTAAGCTTTAATCGTCGCAAAGACACGAGGGCCTGTGATCAGAAATGGGCTTCATACATTGTTCCCATGTGGCGTGACGAGCGACGAGCCTTAACCACTAGGTTACCCGACGGCCCCGATACCCCACTTGGACACATACTGACTCCAAGTGAGTGAGTGAGTTAAGATTTTAAGTCACATCGGCAATATTTCAGCCATATCGTGACTAACTGACTCCAACCCACACAGTAGTACAGTAGTAGTAGTACATTTAGCTGGGGGGCACAGTGAGGTTAAACCGTTCTATCCCCTCAAGGTGAGGCAAGGAAACAGTGCGATCTGTCAAGGTCCCTTTGTACATGCAGCTAGGGATGAAACCACAAACCTTTCTCTTTGGCAGTGAGTGAGTTTAGTTTTAATATTCAAGCTATATGACGGCGGTCTGTAAATAATCGAGTCTGGACCAGACAATCCGATGATCAACAGCATGAGCATCGATCTGCACAACTGGGAACTGATGACTGTCAACCAAGTGAGCGAGCCTGACCAACCCATCTGGTTAGTCACCTCTTACGACAAGCATGGGTTACTGAAGATCAATTCTAACGAGGACCTACAAGGGTATCTCTCTGGCAGACGGGTCTTATGAGAAGACTGTCTCTCAAGATGAGAATCAAGTGTCTCAAACATGCTAGAGTTATAGGAATTCTTTATGTCCAAGAACACATACTAAAAGAAAAAAGTTGAAAATGAGAGAAAATGTGACAGCCATGCTTACTGACAGATTGCCATTACCCTTTATTTGGCCTCAGTCAAGATGGTCAGCAGAGAGACCTTGAAACAAAATACCTTTTCAAGTAAGGATCTGATTCTCAGTCACATCTGACACAAATGGCTACCTGCCTGTATTTGAGATATATACCAATGTGTGGATTGAAAGCTTGACCTTCACCATGACAGGCACATACTTCACAGGGGGGGTGGGGGTAGCCGAGTGGTTAAATCGTTTGCTCATCACACCGAAGGCTGGATTCAGCTCCCCACATGGCTGCAATGTGTGAAGCGCATTTCTGTTGTCCCACGGTCATACTGATGGAATATTGTTAAAACCATACTCACTAACTCATCCATGCTTCACACTAAATGGACAAAACAAATTTCAAATATATGTTTTATTGGAAAGCATACATATTCTTTAAAGGCAATAATGAGTATATTATGGCAGCCAAACACATTTACATATTATGCAAAACAAATACTATGCATTCATTTCTACCAACTAGTGTTTTATTATCCTGTGTATTATATTTCTATTCTCTGGTGATAAATACCACGGACCTGTTGATCTCCATAGTAACATGCAATCAAATTGACACAAATCATGAGTGTCAAACTGAAGATACTGATACAAAAGTATGATGTCACTTCCATAAGATTTTCATAAATAAAATTCAACATAGCGCCAGGAAACTGTAGCTTACTTGGATGTGTAGTCAGTAGCTTTAAATATCCACAATACATACACACAGAAGTCCAGAACACTCTGTCAAATATTTCTACAGGGGCAGCCATATTGAAAATCTGAGGAAAATCCCTGGGACCAATTGGGGCAACATCATTGGACAAAATATGAGTGTAAAGTTCGAACTTCAGTCGTAAAGTTGTTTGTGAAGCAATGATGTTCTCTACTGACATTGCACAAGCAGGCCATAACACAAGTAGGCCACAACACAAGCAGGCCATAACACAAGCTCACTACAGTCTGGGCAGGTGTATGTATATATCAGTATATATATGATTCTCAACAAAGTATTCCAACATCTAAACATGGTGAGAGCCCAGTGTTTGGTAATGAGCCCGCAGGCTGAGATGAAAATCTAACGATCAATAACCCAGTTTCACTGAACACAATTTAAACTGAAGACAATTTTCAAACTTGAACACTGGTATCTTCAATGAATTCCCCAATACAACTGAACTCTATATAAGGAGACACATGTACACATGTACAGACAGGGACAGAGGTTAGATGTCTTGTTCCCTCTAAAATTGACTAGCACACAAGTACCATGTTCAATCCATGTTCTTCAAAGTGAGAGGACCACTGGTCACAAATATGTATTGAAAGTAAGATTGTATCATCAACAATACTTTCTTTATACTGAAAAATAGGATGAACACTCACTTTACAAATATAATATTTTATGACATATATATATCTATATATATGAAACAGCCTCATGCACAAAAATGGTGTTTGCCAAGTGAGGTCAAAACACCTCAAAGTACAAGAGTTTTCTTATTGCATGCATGTGCACATGTGTATACAGCATGAAAGAGCATGTATATTGTTCTTGTACTCATCCCTAGTTCACCAAGATACCATGCCACATTCTGACATGGAACCTGTACAGTCCCAGCTGACCAGTTCTGGTTTACTCCCATCACCAGGCAGGGTAATATCAAGTAACATTTTAATGTATTTTTAATGATTATCCAATTCATTGTCTTTGATATTTCAATTATACTACTCAACTGTTCATTAGTATAGACAAAGTGTCCAGGGGAGAACTGAATGTGACTGACAAATGTCCTTCCAGTAGAATCTGCAAGCATGTAACTGGCACATTTTCAGGTTACTTCAAAGCGTAATAATGTTAAAGAGACAAGGCCTTGAATAGGTCTTGTCTTCAGCAGATTTCAGCCGTGTCCTAAAGTATTATATCTAATGCTGATGATTCCCATATGTCGCTATTAGACCAGAGTGGCAAAATGGATCCTTACAAAGTAATGAAGTGTATCATGTTAAACTGCATCATTCACTGAGCCTGGAATGATGACATCATGTGGACCCTGTGTGGACACTGTATGGACCCTGTGTGGACACTGTCTGGACCCTGTGTGGACCTTGTGTGGACACTGTATGGACCCTGTGTGGACACTGTATGGACCCTGTGTGGACACTGTATGGACCCTGTGTAGACACTTTATGGACACTGTATGGACCCTGTGTGGACACTGTATGGACCCTGCAGCTATGAAATCATGGTGCCTTCTCATCATAATACAGGACACTGCATATCCTAACTCATACAAGAATTAGAACCGAATCAGGACAGTGTTTGTCAAAATCTAACATTTACTACCCGGGTGGGTTTTTAAAAAAACACACCTGTTACTGTAGTTATATGCAATTTGCCTCCAAAATAAGGGTTGGAGCTGTTTGAGCATCATAACTGAACTTTATCATTGTACTATGCAAACATAATATGTACATATAACTGCTGCATACTGAAGAACATAATTGCACATTTACACCCACATACGAACATGTAAGGTGAAAGATTTCAGTCAGCATTATCTGCAAGCATTAACAGAGATTCCCCTTATATTATAAACAACGAGATTCTCATTAACTGGTCCGAAATCCAGTTTGTTGAGTCACTGACAGTAACCAGCATCCGGTGAATATGTTGGAAATCTAAAATGGCACTGGCTAGATCACCAAGTTTTTGAGAGTTGTTTCCCTTTAGAGACTGTTTCCCTAGTTACTGCATTAAGAGAGGGTTTATCACAAGACATATACAATCACTAATACTTCAATTCTATAGTCCATGTTTTGCAAATATTTTGATATCAGTAAAGGATTTGCAAACATATATTTCTGATCACTAATAATAGACAGATTACACATGTAACACAATTGTTTTCCTTGGAAAACACATGATTGTTTTACCTTTAAGAAATACATATTACTAGTACATAGCATCATATAGTTGAATTGTGGTTGAATACACGTTTACCATGCAATGTGGAAATTTAGAGACTATTGTCTGTGGTTGAACTTAGCAGTGGACACAGATAAAAAGTTTAAAGCATAATGAAAATCTTCATCCGTTTCAGGTCCAGCTTCAGAAAACAGATGTAACAAAGAACGAAGGCATAGAGGGAGTCCTCCACAGTTCCTGGTGACTATACAGTGATATTTAAGCAAATCCTTGATGTTCCACGGCTCACAGTACCATTAGTCTAGAAGCTGTCATTTCAAGTCAATCGGTTTCATCAGCTTTCAAAATGTCTTTTCCCATCAAGATAAAGCATGAACTCTGAAATAAATGAAGGAAACAATAGCAGTATTTATATGTATGATATATTTCAGCATAACCAGATGTCAGTGTCCTGTAAATATCCTGGACCAGACACACACAGTAGAAGCAGATTACCATGAATCTCCTTCCCATGGAAACACCATATGTGACACGTGCTTCAATGGGCAGGGCAATCTTCATCATCCTCATTCAATACTTCCGTGGACATTTACTAAATAGGCTACTCCGGGATTACACAAAACTGGTCACATATCAGCATCAAGGTTGCATGCAAACATGTACTGTTTTGGTTTGTTTATTGGTTGTTTAACTCAATACTCAGCAATATTCCAGCTATATGGCGGCGGTCTGCAAATAATTGTGTCTGGACCAGACAATCCAGTGATAAACAGCATGAACATCGATCTACACAATTGGGACACAATGACATGTGTTAACCAAGTCAGCGAGTCTTACAACAAGCATGAATTTCTTAATATTGCCAATTCTAACCTGGTCAAATGCACTGTTTCTAAATGTAAGTAATGGAAGAATAAAACGTTTTCTTTTATAAAAAACAGTTCGGTGCATTTCAGCTTGAAAAGTCAGAATAATTCACTCCTGAATACACCTATCAGTAAATCATCATATTGTACGAACCAGCATAGGATTTGGGTATAACACTTGGCAGGTTTTCATCCTGGGAGTCAAAGGTGAAATGAAAGTCATTAGTTGTCTCCCTTACTCCAGTGTCAACATCTAAAACCTCAGCATGAACTTTAATCTGCATCAGGGACTTGTGAGTATACACCACCTGCCAGAGACAAAAGGTCATATTTCATCAACAAATTGACATCACTAATATGTAATTAAGGACTACTTTTAGTGTTGTTGGCAGTTTGTGACTGATTTGGGCTTTATTTTAATGTACATCAAACAATGGTACATTGAGTGAGTGAGTGAGTTTAGGCTTACGCTGCGTTTAGCAATATTCCAGCAATATCACTGTGCGGAACACCAGAAATGGGCTTCACACACTGTACCCGTGTGGTGAATCGAACCTGGATCTTCAGCGTGATGTGTGTGAACGCTTTAACCATTAGGCCACCCCACCGCCCTAATTGTATGGACAATAATATTATTCCCTTGTAAGTATGAGTAGGTTGGGTTTAACCAAGCCTAGAACAGTATTCAAGTTACAGTGAAACACTATTGGACGAAGTTATAGGGATCTAATCAAATTCTTCAAGTTATCTGAGGTTCAATTGAATGGAAAATACGATGAATATAGAAGAAATTTGCAAGACAGAGAGAGACTGTTTTGTCCATCCAGACACTGCCAGAGTGCTTGACACGAACTTTGAAAGTCTGTTGAGATGACTGTATTTCCACTTAACAGTGTTGGTCTGTATATGGTGGCGGGTCTGCTTAATGTGCGAGGAAAGCCTAAAGTGATGCAGGTCCCACAATTTAACCACTTCAGCTGACCCATGAGCACAGGTGTGATATGACAAGCCTAGCAACACAATCGGCACAGGGCAAACCGTGATTCGAATCCACAATCATAGGTTTCTGGTGCCTGGACAACTGGGGTGCCTGTGTCTCTTATGAGTATGAAGTACCTGCATACATTATTCAGTACATTATCCACAGGGGCAACGTTTGGTTTCAACTTGGGAATTGAAATGTAACACTACTTGAATAAAGTCATATTTAAAACAAATACCACATGTGCTGTGTATGACCGGGTATGGACAAGCTCTAGAAAGTTAGTAGTCAACCTCACCAAATACTCGTCTATCCATCTACTCTGTGTGCCCAACGCTGCCTAACTTCTCCTACATTTGTGGCCAGTACACAGGACCAAGTACCACCTGTAACCCTGTATCCCTCTGGAAACAGATTTGACTGATGTTAACAAGTTCACTTGGGACAAATAATCTGGTAAAGTTCCATTAGGCCAGACCAATTTTATTTCTTATTTTACAGATCTGCCGGTCGTTTTTTTTATCAAATAAGACAAAATACATCAATTTATTTTCCCCCCTCAAAACATAAAATCCTACAAGTGAAATACTCTTGAAATCAGTGTGAAACCTAAACTCACTCAACTTATTTTTAGTTGATATAAACAAACCAAAAGAGTTAACATGGAAACTCATGTGGGTTTTTGCTTTGAATGTTGATTTTTTTTTTCCCTCCTGCCTTTAGGTTTTCTGAAGACAAAAATCCGTAAAACAAGAAATAAAACTGGTCTGGCCTTACCTGGGAAGACAGCAGGAGAAGTGAGCCAATTTCCACTGGTTTCTTGAACACAATATCATCGACCACCTTCAGCACTGGGCGCTTGTAGCTGGAATGGAAATCCTAACATATATTTATAATCACTTTCTCCTTTAAGCCAGTGAATGATTGACACCAGCAGCATTGATCCAACCAGCTGGTATACTGACACCAGGCATGAACCAAGTCAGCAGGTCCGGCCACCCAAATCAGTCAGTCGTTTCTTGATCAGTCATGGATTGCTGGGACCTACTCAAACCCAGGCTAAATAGTCAATTACTCAATGGCTCAACACATCACCTGGCTTTCCACTATACATGTTATATTAGTACCCTTAAGATAAATTTGTCGATTTCTGATTGGTCAAAAGCTAAAGCATACAAAACCATGTAGGCAGATTTGACAGGTTGTACGAACCGTACATCTCGTCAAATCTGTCACATGACACACTACACAGGTTGTACAAATGACCTTGACCTTAGGTGGAACATGGCTGCCAAACGGCTGATTGCTTTGAAATTTAAGAGTTACAATTATGAGTATAAACAGAGTAGAAAAGTTGTTGCCACAAATTCTTAGTTGTTCGTGTCAATAAATATGCCCCAAAATTAACACGCTTCTGTATTTTACTTGTCGTTTTACAAAACCTCAAATTGAATAATTTTTATCATAAACTAAGTCATCTCGAGTTATCTCCCTTTATGACTGTTCAGGAAAAATCATGGCGACAAGGTTTGAGTCTCATTTTGCCAAAGATTGAATGTTGTTTTTTTAAAGATAACCTAAATAAAAAGATCATAAGGGTAATAAATTCGTCACACAGTGTCTTGAAAGGGTGTACGAGACTGTAAGACCCTTGTAAATTCCGTATTTCCTGTTCCGGAAATTTACAAGGGTCCTACAGTTCCATACACCCTTTCAAAACACTGTGTAATAAACAGTGTATGGAGTGATCCACTGACCTGTACAGTGCTGCAGTAGTCCACGCCACCTCCATCGCCTGTCTCATCAGGAAACCACCAAATATCTTGTGGTGGATGTTCCTTTGCTGAATCAATTAGCATTCATTTAGGGTCAAACAAGTGGTTAATGAGCTGGATATTTCATTCATATATGTTATTACTATGTGTAAACAATGTTTCAATGTACCTATTGTGCATATCTTTTTTCATGTTTCACCCTATGAAACATACATTATCATGGATAATGAAGATGATTATCATCAGTCAAGATAATTACCCACAATAAGACATGCATTATCAAGAAATATCAAGATAATTACCCACAATAAGANATGCATTATCAAGAAATATCAAGATAATTACCCACAATAAGACATGCATTATCAAGAAATATCAAGATAATTACCCACAATAAGATATGCATTATCAAGAAATATCAAGATAATTACCCACAATAAGACATGCATTATCAAGAAACATCAAGATAATTACCCAAGTTGTACTATATATCAGTTCAGTTCTTGAAAGGCATTTAGAAGTTGGACGAACATGAGCACATTTATACATTTTCCCACCTTGCGTTGTGTAAACATGTTTTTGAATACATGACACATTTTATGGATAACACCTTCTTTTTTATTCTTTACATGACGTTTCAGAGCAAGGAAGCAAGGATGAAGGAGCAAGAATTAGCTCTGAAACGTTGTGTAAAGAATAAAAAGAAGTAGTTATCCATAAAACTTGTCATGTATTCATGTTCATCCAACTTCTAAATGCCTTTCAAAAACTTTAAACATGTTTTATCTATATATATACTATAAACAAAAAGTATGGGAACACCCAAATATAAGTTGTATGCTTCTCCCGAGGGTAATACGGTCTGATGTACACCTCTTTGTAACAGTGTCACCCGAGCCAGTGGGCTATATAAACATAAACGTGAGGTCATTTACACTCTAAGGCAAACTTTTTGTGTGCTTAATGGGCACTTTAAACGACATGTTGGAACATGCAGTGAAGCAACTGGTTCAATATTGGTTGAGTTTGAGTGAAATGAAACATTGTTAAAAACAGCGAAAAAACAAGGGTGCTGAAACACAGCAGCTCCATGTTTGATTCAAACGCCCGAAAACAACAGCCTAGTGCATGTGGAAGACAAGAGTTCACATGGAATCAGTTCCACATACCTCAGGATGGCACATAATCATGTTTTTCAGCAAAGATTTCTCCATCCAGACACTACCAGGGGGCTTGACACGAACTTTGAAAGTCCCTCCCCTGGAACATGTAAACAGTCAATACTGAAATATGTGATAATGTTTTCTGACAGGAAGAAAAACATACTAAAGTCAAGGACAAATTTGAGCTGATGGAAGAAGTGAGATGATTCCCCTGCATGTCCATACACTAATTCAACTTAATAATAATCTTATTAGTGTATTACCTCATGTGAGACATGAAAAGATCATTTGGAATCATTCAGAATGAAATGGTAACATTCCCAGCTCAGTTGTTTTGGCAGCAGTGTCGGTTTCATACAGAATGCCCACTGATGTATAATAGTTTAACATAAATACCCCTCTCAGACATAGTATACAACACCCCTGAAGATCTGAGTTAGAACTTGTCTTCAGTAAGCCATACAGAGGTAACTAACAGCATCTGGGCCCCGTTTCATAAAGCTCTCGTAGCACTATGACTATCGTAAGTCAATGTTACAGTGTAGGAGGTAGGATTACTATGAGGAAAGTTACGAGATCTTAGGCTTACGAGAGCTTTGTGAAAAGGGGCCCTGGTGGTCAGGCATGCCGACTTTCTTGAGGCATGTGATCCACGCTTATAATATATTTCACTGGATTATTTAGGTCCAGATTCAATCATTTATAGACTGACATAATATAGCTGGGATATTGCCAAGGTCAGCATTAAACAAACAAACAAAAACAAAGTTTGCCGGAACCAAGGCAACCAGTCTTTGTTTCATCCCCTTAATGCTGAGCACAGTAGCAACAAAAACCATGTGAATAATTCCTCCTGATGTGAGTTATCTCCCCTGTTTGGATACACAACTTCATGACACAAGACTAATGTCCATCTCACCAGACCCAGGTACTCAAGTGCTGGTCACTGCCCAGTGCCTCCCTGGGTGAATGTGAGATATGAAATTGTTTGGCACTCTGCACAGAGAGAATGGGGATCCATTGACCACAGGGCCACACAGGCCCAAGAATTCTACAATTTAAGAGCAAATATTAAACAAGCATCTGTTGTGTGAGTGTGTGAAAAGACTTACTTAGTGTCAATAGTTTGTAGAAACAAGTCATGAACGATAAGACTCTCCTCCTCACTGGGTGGGGTCTTCAGCAAGACCTTCTTGGCCTCCTCTTGACGAAGCAGCTTGCTAGCTGGAAGAGTGAGTGAGTCTAATTTTATGCCTCTTTTAGCAATATTCCAGTAATATCAAAGCAGTGGACACCAGAAATGGGCTTCACACATTGTACCCATGTGGGGAATCGAACCTGGGTCATCTGCATGACGAGCGAACGCTTTAACCACTAGGTTACCCCACTGCCCACTGGCCAAATAAACTTTCAGAGTTTCAGGCCAAGGTTCAGTGTTAACTAAAACAGGACAAAATGGTTAATTAGGAAGTTATACATATATATCATGCAAGCAGCGTAAAGATTTTTGTGTGCAAGATGAATGGAAATCATGCAAACACAAAGGATCACACAACAAGAAACCGAAGTAACATTTTGCTAGACTTAACACCTCATACACTCATGATGCAAATTTATCAAATGATCAGTTTAGTTCCACCAACCTATGTCGGATGACCCATGAACCAGTGTAGGCTCACCAATGTAGGCCGAATAGTATAGGCACAGCCAGCTCACCACTGTAGGCTCACCAATGAAGGCTGAATAGTATAGGCACAGCCAGCTCACCAGTGTAGGCTGAATAGTATAGGCACAGCCA
>VKKT01011200.1:42949-56927 GCA_008038995.1 Haliotis laevigata | reverse complement strand
ATGCCACTCAAACAAGCTACCATTCGTGAACACTGAGTTTAGCTGGCTGAACTAGACATTCACGTGAAAGCATGTTAACAGTCTCGTTGAAATCATATGCTTTGAAAACTTTTAAATAAATTATCACACCATGGTAAGTTTTTAAGGTTTAAAACCGACCTAATTGTTAGGTTCAATTCGGTCGTTTCAAACGTATTTGGCACGTTTTCGTGTGTCGATAAGTTCGAGTGAATCCCATTTGTAAAACATTTCCGGGCGATTGAAAATCATTGATGTCCCGATGTCCCCAATTCTGAAAAAGGTACAACACTTAAAAGCAGGTTTGAGTTTGGATAATTTGTTTCATGTTTCCCTTCACATCAACTGGTAATGTTTTATAAAAGCGCACATGAGCACGAAAACTGAGGGACTTAATTCTTGAATCTTTCATTCACTATACTGACTGAAACAGGCCACCGATTTGCACAAAATGTAAACCTTACGTCTCAAACGTAATTCATATGGTTTCTGTACTCAACAACATGTCCGGTTTTATGAAATAATGCCTGAAACTTACGTTTCCTCTTTTGCTCATCGCCATCTTGAATGTTTTATTGTGTGAAGTAGAAAACTGGTATCTCAAATCAGAAGCGCTGCGATCTTTGACTGGGTTTCTGCGTTTTCACTTGTCGATTGCGCATTCAGTGGCCAATACCAGTTACTCGGAAGACGGCCACTCAATCAGCTTCAATGTTTTCACGTCACGTTATCCGAATGAATATATAATAAACATTACCATGGAGTAGATCATCACAATTAATCACATATGTCGAAGAGGTTTTGAATTCAGTAAGGAATTTGAAAGATTGTCACCACCTTGGACTTCAGAGTAATTATGAGTGAGTGAGTTTCGTCGAACACTTAAAAAAAATAGCTACTTGGCTACTCCACCGCCCCTCAGTGTAAGAATGTAAACAACACGCACAGCGACGGTAAAACGGTTAAATCATATAATATAAACAGTAAGTGTGACCTCACACGCTTGATGTACATGCACAAAAGTTTGATATTTGTTCAAATCCTCCTAATGTACTATTTGGCCTGCATACTTTTGAGAGAACGTTTTCACAAGTTCTCAAAATAAAATAAACTAACAACAAAAGACAGCATAAAACACAACCAAACAGAAACAAACACAAAAACTTGTCATATATTTCGTTGGTTGACACTCGACGCACATCCGAGTCTATCCCCTTCTTGAAAAACGCCCCCACCCCTAAGTTCAGCAGTTGCCCCGCAATATAGCTGAAATATTGCTAGGTGCGGCGTAAAACTAAACTCACTCACTCACTCACTCAGCAGTTGCCTGATGTATACTAACGGAAAAAGTAACTGTACATAACCATAAAATTGCATGAAATAAAGTTATTTGAAGGGCTAAATTAATAACCCAGTAAATATGTAGCAAAGCACTTTGCATGAAATTTGATATCACGTATGGCATGTGGCACGTGCACTTTGTGCCCAATGAACTTACTCATCACTTTTTGAATGCTTTTTTGAATGACACCTGAAGTTCACACACCTCATATTAAAATTTTAAGAACGGTTGATTTTTCTCTAGCCTCTGAATGTTGTGGAAAACAGACACTTTGGTGTCCATCGAATAGTGTCGTCCATGCGTCATCGTTGGCAACGCCAATGGTGGACACGCACACTACTGAATTTGTGAATTGACTTTTGACTCTACATCTCTTCAAGGGCGTGTCACGATGCCTCGTGTTAAATCATACAGTAGTATATATGTTGCCTTGGGATTTATGAAAAAACCCAACGTTGTTTGAGTTATATACTCTCTAAAAAAGGTGAGGGAACTTCATTTTTAATTTATGATTAAGAAAAATGGGAGAGATATCGGAGTCAGTCAATGTTGACATGATAATAATGAATGTTTTGAGAGTGCATCACTACTTGCACTTCCTCATGACCATAGTTATTTGTGCAGGAATCGCTCTTGAAAGATGATTGGTGTATGACGTGAAATTTGCATGTGTACGATTTTCTTTGAAAAAATACCCCAAACCCCCAAACAAAACAAAACAAAAAACAAAACAAAAAAAACACCCTGCTTGAAACAAATACTTACAACTGTGTGATGCAAGTCCAAATTAATGGTCTACAGTGATTTATCAACCTATTGAAACCCGTCAAGATCAAGAATGACACCCCATGCACGTGTATGGGGCTACTGCGCTGTGCACGTGCATTCCATGCGTTCTGTTTAGGAGTGGTGATAGAGAGATATACTGGCATGTTCATCAGATGTCTGTCTTTGAAGAGTTTGTTATCGCTTATATTTTTTATTTCCATCTTTTGAAGTTACATTTTCTATCCTTAATGAACATTCAAAGGTAAACTGTGCATCAAACTTTATAGCTATTGTTGTAAAATATACTAGCAACATATACATTTACATGTACATATACACGCACATATAATCCGTCAGTGTCGATATACGCTCGTCTTGACTGCCAAGTTTACTTGATAAGCTTTATGTACTAGTCGTTAAGAATACATGTCCGAAGAGAGAAGTAAACATGAGTCATGACTCGATGATAAGACACTCTTCGAGAAAACTGTTAGATAATTTTGGTAATTTCTGCATTCTGAAGTCTTTCAAAGCTACGGGGTAATCTCAAGATTAGATAGGCAGCAGTGTAGATTAGTAGCATTTGTAAGTATTGTTTAAAGACTTGACCGTTGAACGTGCGACTTTATCACGAACTCTGAGACCATGGTGGTATTTATAATGGCCTTTATTCGGGGTATTTCACTCATGAAATGCACCGAATAAAGGCTGGCCACTAATCGATGCTTCTCTTGGTTATTTGAAGGCCCCAAGCTAATTCCCCGACAACAACTCCTAGATATTATAGTTTCCTAGACCAAATATAAACCTTAAAAGGTTACTATCAGGTCATGGTTATCATTAATGGTGGAGGAAATCATAGATGACCAGCGCAACTGTCATCCCCACGACTGGAGCAACGTCGACGACACCCGCAGCTACGTTGGCAGCATCAACAGCAACATCAACCATAACTTCACCTGTCAACACATGTGAAACCCGAGGTGTTCCCTGGAGCTTCCAATGGCCAGAATTGGTGGCAGGAATTTATAAACTTTTCAAACCTTTACTCCTTCTATGATCAACGAAAATGCCAACTATTACCATTTTATCTTCAAGGAGCAGCTAAAATTGTGGTATCGCGAATTACCCGAGGGAGATCGGAATAACCTTGGTAGAATAAAGGCGTCATTTGATCAACGCTTCCCCTCTCAAGCTGCGTTTGACCTGAGTGTGCTGCAGAGGGCCCAGGCTACTGACGAGACTGACAGAAGCTATGTTACCAGAGTTCAAGCTGCTACGACACGCCCCAACCTCCCTTCAGTTGTTGTGGCAATACTAGTAAATGGTTTTCGTTCTGAAATACGGCAGACTGTCTGCAATAAAGAACCTACAACCTCACAGGAAGTAAGGCATCCGACAGCATTGGCTGAAAAGTCCTTGACAGCTGGTGTTATTATTGCATAAGGTGGACCAGCTTCCCAACTTGGTTGCCACCTTGATAACCAAGGCAATGCCCCCACCTCTGCAGGCTCCCGCCGTCGCATCAGCTACTGGTCAACAAGACTTTCACAGCAACAGACCTGTGATACAGAGAGGACAACAGCCTCCACATCACCAGCTGCAACAACTGACACTCCTGTACCAGCTACCACAGATTCCTGCTCATCCAGTGAACATGCCCACAGAGCTACCTCGACCAGCACTCAAGCACCAATATCAGCAAAGCAATATCCACGTCGACCGCGATTACCAGTGCCACCTCACCTTCAACAGAAATGTCATGGCTGTGGTATGTATTGCTTAAATCGTTATGCATGCCCACATTTCAACACAGACTGTACTTATTGCAATAAGTTAGGGCACCATTTAAGCGTTTGTCTCAGTTCTTATTATTCACAGAATAAAGCACCCACACAATAGGGACTCATATTTCTGAGGTCAGGCATGATAAATCTATGGTCTCACTTGTGGCTCCCTTGGTCAAGAACACTCTTCTGATGAAGGTGAAGCAAGTGAAGATCCCCCGCTCTTGTTTATCAAATACTTCCATTGGGTACATCTTAGGTCAAAAGGACTCCGAGGGAAGTGAACATGTAATATGTTATGACGGTAGATCTTTACATCCAGCAGAAAGAAAATGGGGGTGTCACACACTTAGAATGCCTGGCTGTTGTAGAAGGAATTAGACATTTTAGAGTATATTTGGCATAAAAAAAGTTTCAGGTGTACACAGATCTCATAGCCTTGACATGGCTGCACAAGTTTAAAGAAGATTCAGGATGTCAAGGCTATGATTTTGAAGTTATACACCGTTCAGGAAAGTCAAATGCAATTGCCGATGCTGTATCTCGCACTCAGTATCCTGAACCCAAAACTCTTCCAGTTACTGATGAAATACCACCCCCTCCCCTGTCCTCTCACGTTAACGCAAATGTTGCAACAGCTACATGCTCCCCTTCTAGTATCTCTAAGCCCAAAGTGCACCTGGCTACCCACCCACAAACAGCCAAACAACACTCTACTAATGTGTGCCAACATAGGCCCTCAGCCTCTCCTGCACCATCTACCTGTGTCACAAACATCACAGCTCACTCTGCTTCCCCTGTGCCCAAAGTTGACGATTCCGTCTCCCGAGCTGTTGATTTTGTATATGTCAATGAACCACAAATTCCTTGTCCATCTGTTTCTGCAGTTTCATCCGAGTTAGATGTCACCCCCTGTATCATGATGTCTATTCGTTCAACTCCATGTCATTCCACTGGCTATAACCTCACTATCTCATGTTTGGTAGGGATATGCATCTTCCAATAGACATGAGCCTACTTCCCAAGCCCACAGTAGGGAAAACTGCTGAGAAACATCTCAACACGGTCTTGGAAAATCTCAAATTTCCTCAGCAAACACCGATGATGACACAACCCAAGTACCCTCACAGTCAAACATGCCTGATCATGACATCCCCATTTCTTCACCCACACCTTCTCCTTCTCAGACACATGATGTTGACATCCATCAAAGTCAAACATACCCTGTTGATGGGATCCTTTGCTGCAAAATCATTAGAAGTAGGAAACACTATCAGGTCAAATAGACTGGATATTCCAAACCCACCTCAGTTCTCATCTTCTCATACACTCCCACAGGCACAAGACAAATTCTGGACGTGCACGCAAACGCAAACCAGGATTTTTCACGTATTTCTATACATGCCTCACTCTCTACGAAGACATTCGATTTGGCTCCTTAGATAATGTTTTTACCAACCCTTCTACAGTTACATAGTTTCTGTGTTTCATAAGTGCTGGGATTTGCATATGTTACTGCAGGACACTTTGCATCTCCAGGTCTTCATTGTTGTATTGGTTTCGCTTCTCTAAGGGTCTGCATGGAGTCTGATGTTACTTTGGCTACTAACTGTTTTCACCTACTCACTCTGAAGTATTCGTCTACCCTTCACACCATGTACCAGTTCTCCTCAGGGGACATCTCTAAACATTTGATGGCAATCTAGCTTTACTTCAACATTTCTTTGATTCATCTGCTCTCTCAACAATCGCTGGAGATATGACTGTCACATGTCTATCCTTTTAGGATTACTCGCTGTAGCCGTTCCTTCTGTCCTGCTCCTGCTATAACGCTCCGCTTCACAGAATGGTCTCTTGCCAGAACTGACTACAGGCCCTGATTGTGTTACTGTCCTAGTCATGTATCTGACTCTGTGCCCTTCTTAATGGAACATTCAGCCACCTAACACTATTGACAACCTTCGAATCTCAGCGTATTTCTTGCCTACTCTCTCTTTTGATTGGCCAGGATTCACCATCACAAACAAGCTGACTACAACTTCCCTTGTTATCCCTTAAGTTAACAACATAAGAATATCTTTTCTTAATGCCAGTCCACTCCATAAGATTTTATCACAACCGTTTATTGCATACATTCTTCAAGTCAACAACAGTTTACATCAGGTCATTGGTCAGACAGGCATGTTGTAGATAATTTTGTGTGTGGGCATTGCATCTGCGCAATACATTATATTGTGTATCTATCATATTGTGTAGTCATTATATATCTAATGTTTGATGTGATTTGTTTTCTTGCATTCATTTGTTTTTGCTTAATTGTATTTTGAATAAACTGAGACAGCGTTTAGCATTCTCGTTAATGAGTAAAATAAAATGTGCTGTTTAGTTCTATTTTGTAAAGTCACAATTATTCATATAGGATTGAGGAAAAATTGACGTATTTTAGAACTATGATACTCATATCACTGGACAACCGACTGTAAATGCAACAGGTGAACTTTCCAGTCAAAGTCGAGGCTCTATATTTTCTGTATGAACGATCGAAGCCATCAGAAAAAACCCAACTGATTTCGTATCTCGAAAGGAAATATAATCGGTTAATTCAGAGAGCAAATTATTATTTTATCCGAAAACATTTCTTAAACTAGAAAAGTAAATCCCTGGTCTAGTGTTAACCAAGTTAACATTTAAGAGCAATATTATTTACATTCATGTTTATTTTAAATAACTTATAATCACATATCATTAACCTTTGAAGTCGATAGCCTCAAATGTCAATAGTATGAGCTAAGTGTTCAAGAAAAATGTCCCAAGCAAATACAAATCTGCAAAATCTCAACTCTACCAGCAACATCTTTTTATACTTATGGTTGTTTTATTATTTGTGTTTCATTATTTTATGTATGGGTTCATAATGACAGACACATCAACCCCGAAAACATGACCATCCATACCATTGCAGTGTGAATGTTTACTCCATCATTTTGACACGATTTGTAACAAGAAACTGTCTTCGGAGCATTGTCGCTGCAGTTTCCTTTCCCTGTGAAGCATACCTTATGAATGGTGAATGTTGGTTTATCATGTAGGGCTGTCGGTCGTCAACTTGGGTTACACCATACAATAATAAGCAGGTTGCAACGAAAACACCAACAAACCCAGACTGTCAGGGACAGATCAAGGTGAGGACGACCAAAAGTAACCTCAGCACGGGAGGATAATGCCCTGTTGAGTCTTGTAAAACGGAACCCCTTTAGCTCAAGCACACGTTTGCGACATGAGTGGCTTCCGGGCAGAAGACTCTCCACAAGAACAGTGAGAAATCGTCTGAAATCTGCTACTTATCGGGCAAGAAGACCTGTAAGACGTCCTTTGCTAACCATTGGTCATATGAGGGTGAGACTGGAATGGTGTAGACTCGGATATCGACACAATTTGACAACGTGGAGACGGATCCATTGGTCAGATGAAAGTCTTTTTCTGGTGCATGTTACGGATGGCAGGACCAGAGTCTGGAGGACACTAAATACGGCATATGCTGCAAGGAACATCCAGGAATCAGTTCCATATGGCGGAGGGTCTGGGATGGTATGGGGTGCTTTTAGCATGACTGCAAATTCANTCCTCAGCAAACACCGATGATGACACAACCCAAGTACCCTCACAGTCAAACATGCCTGATCATGACATCCCCATTTCTTCACCCACACCTTCTCCTTCTCAGACACATGATGTTGACATCCATCAAAGTCAAACATACCCTGTTGATGGGATCCTTTGCTGCAAAATCATTAGAAGTAGGAAACACTATCAGGTCAAATAGACTGGATATTCCAAACCCACCTCAGTTCTCATCTTCTCATACACTCCCACAGGCACAAGACAAATTCTGGACGTGCACGCAAACGCAAACCAGGATTTTTCACGTATTTCTATACATGCCTCACTCTCTACGAAGACATTCGATTTGGCTCCTTAGATAATGTTTTTACCAACCCTTCTACAGTTACATAGTTTCTGTGTTTCATAAGTGCTGGGATTTGCATATGTTACTGCAGGACACTTTGCATCTCCAGGTCTTCATTGTTGTATTGGTTTCGCTTCTCTAAGGGTCTGCATGGAGTCTGATGTTACTTTGGCTACTAACTGTTTTCACCTACTCACTCTGAAGTATTCGTCTACCCTTCACACCATGTACCAGTTCTCCTCAGGGGACATCTCTAAACATTTGATGGCAATCTAGCTTTACTTCAACATTTCTTTGATTCATCTGCTCTCTCAACAATCGCTGGAGATATGACTGTCACATGTCTATCCTTTTAGGATTACTCGCTGTAGCCGTTCCTTCTGTCCTGCTCCTGCTATAACGCTCCGCTTCACAGAATGGTCTCTTGCCAGAACTGACTACAGGCCCTGATTGTGTTACTGTCCTAGTCATGTATCTGACTCTGTGCCCTTCTTAATGGAACATTCAGCCACCTAACACTATTGACAACCTTCGAATCTCAGCGTATTTCTTGCCTACTCTCTCTTTTGATTGGCCAGGATTCACCATCACAAACAAGCTGACTACAACTTCCCTTGTTATCCCTTAAGTTAACAACATAAGAATATCTTTTCTTAATGCCAGTCCACTCCATAAGATTTTATCACAACCGTTTATTGCATACATTCTTCAAGTCAACAACAGTTTACATCAGGTCATTGGTCAGACAGGCATGTTGTAGATAATTTTGTGTGTGGGCATTGCATCTGCGCAATACATTATATTGTGTATCTATCATATTGTGTAGTCATTATATATCTAATGTTTGATGTGATTTGTTTTCTTGCATTCATTTGTTTTTGCTTAATTGTATTTTGAATAAACTGAGACAGCGTTTAGCATTCTCGTTAATGAGTAAAATAAAATGTGCTGTTTAGTTCTATTTTGTAAAGTCACAATTATTCATATAGGATTGAGGAAAAATTGACGTATTTTAGAACTATGATACTCATATCACTGGACAACCGACTGTAAATGCAACAGGTGAACTTTCCAGTCAAAGTCGAGGCTCTATATTTTCTGTATGAACGATCGAAGCCATCAGAAAAAACCCAACTGATTTCGTATCTCGAAAGGAAATATAATCGGTTAATTCAGAGAGCAAATTATTATTTTATCCGAAAACATTTCTTAAACTAGAAAAGTAAATCCCTGGTCTAGTGTTAACCAAGTTAACATTTAAGAGCAATATTATTTACATTCATGTTTATTTTAAATAACTTATAATCACATATCATTAACCTTTGAAGTCGATAGCCTCAAATGTCAATAGTATGAGCTAAGTGTTCAAGAAAAATGTCCCAAGCAAATACAAATCTGCAAAATCTCAACTCTACCAGCAACATCTTTTTATACTTATGGTTGTTTTATTATTTGTGTTTCATTATTTTATGTATGGGTTCATAATGACAGACACATCAACCCCGAAAACATGACCATCCATACCATTGCAGTGTGAATGTTTACTCCATCATTTTGACACGATTTGTAACAAGAAACTGTCTTCGGAGCATTGTCGCTGCAGTTTCCTTTCCCTGTGAAGCATACCTTATGAATGGTGAATGTTGGTTTATCATGTAGGGCTGTCGGTCGTCAACTTGGGTTACACCATACAATAATAAGCAGGTTGCAACGAAAACACCAACAAACCCAGACTGTCAGGGACAGATCAAGGTGAGGACGACCAAAAGTAACCTCAGCACGGGAGGATAATGCCCTGTTGAGTCTTGTAAAACGGAACCCCTTTAGCTCAAGCACACGTTTGCGACATGAGTGGCTTCCGGGCAGAAGACTCTCCACAAGAACAGTGAGAAATCGTCTGAAATCTGCTACTTATCGGGCAAGAAGACCTGTAAGACGTCCTTTGCTAACCATTGGTCATATGAGGGTGAGACTGGAATGGTGTAGACTCGGATATCGACACAATTTGACAACGTGGAGACGGATCCATTGGTCAGATGAAAGTCTTTTTCTGGTGCATGTTACGGATGGCAGGACCAGAGTCTGGAGGACACTAAATACGGCATATGCTGCAAGGAACATCCAGGAATCAGTTCCATATGGCGGAGGGTCTGGGATGGTATGGGGTGCTTTTAGCATGACTGCAAATTCAACTTTGAGAAAAGTACCGAATGGACATCTTGGAACAGAGTGTGACCCCTCACTTTGATAACCACCCTTTAGCTTCTCGTCCCATGTTTATGGATGATAATGCTAGACCTCATCGTGCAGTGCTACTGTAGATCTGCTGCAGCAGAATCCCCTGGCCTGCTCGTAGCCCCGATCTTAACCCTATTGTGTGGGGCTTTTTGGGTCGGACAGTTCGCAAAAGACAACCGCCGGTGTAGAATCTTAATGAACTTGAAGCAGCTCTTCATCAGGAATGGCGACAGCTACGGCAACAGCAGCTACGACGTCTGGTCCAAAGAATGAGGATGCGAGTTGAAGCTGTCGTTCGTGTTCATGGGGGTTACACAAAATACTGACTTTTTAATATTAAACTGGCCACAGCACTGTTTTTCCAAAGTTTGAGAAAGCAGACCCTCATGACTGTTTATTGCAAGAGGCCCCATTGTGTTCATACTTCGGCCTTTCATTCTCTCAGCTTGCCAAAAGAGGAGCTTAACTTTTTTCCAGGTTTATAGTTCAGAACGGAAAATATTAGAATGGAATTTTGTTCGAACATTATGATACACCCGTGAAAATATCTTGTCCTAATTCCCCTGTTTATATTTTCCCAATGCAAACAGAAGTTTCCATTTATATGCACAGCGAAACATAACAGCCAGGACGAGGCGCCGTGAGTGGTCATTTTGTAGCACTGCCTGCCTCAATGCATTTTGCCAAATGTGGACACACTATGTGTTCCTTAGGGCACCTGTCTCGCACCGTGTAGATGCAGCAGAGACGTCAGGACCTTCATTGAAGACGTTCATCACTGAACTGTAGAACATGAAATGTCATAAAAATGAGATTTGACGAAGCTGAGAAAACTAGTTTCAATGTGCAGGTGTGAAGGTCACCTGTACAAAAGGTATTGTGTTTGTTGTCAGAGTCAGGACCCTTCTGTYTGTTATTACCGCTGATGCTGTGATGATCTATAAGCGTAACCGGCATCGTTCAATTTCCCGGTCACCGTAACTGAAGCACAAACACTTGTCCTAGTTCAGTGTATCCACGTGTAACACTGTGAAAGCTTTGTTTTCCTCGAGGGTTGGTGGGATAGTCTAGTGGTTAAAGCGTTCGCTCGTCACGCCGAGGACGCGGGTTCGATTCCCCACATGGGTGCAATTGGTAATAATAATAATCACATTCTGATTACAGCGTCCAGTGAGCAACTGGTATGATGATACTAGGCGCTTTATAAATGAATTATTATTATTTATTATAATGTGTGAAGCCCATCTCTGGTGTCCCCTGTCGTGCTGGAATATTGCAAAAAGCGATGTAAAACCAAACTCAATTATTATGTTTTCCTCGAGGAGACCGGAGCAGGTCTCGAAATAAGGAATATGTCGTGTTTTTGGCATATCTAGGGTACAGTTCTTTGTAATGTGGATGTCGATATTGTTGTAAATATATTCGTTTTGTCAGTGGCAGAAAATGAATGAAGCGGTAGTAAAATGAAGTGCGCTATTGATATCCGCGAAAAATCAATCGATTTTGCATATAAACAGTAGGGTCCAGACCAGACAATCCAGTGATTGATATTGATCAACGCAATTGGAATAAGAAGACAAGTTCAACCGATCATGACCACCTAATCCTAGTCGCCCATTACGACATGCGTGGGTTGCTGAAGACCGGTCCTCATTGTTTACTTGGGGCCAGATTAGGTGGGGTTTTTAATCATGTTTTCACTACAGTGGTTCTTAATTATGCTCGAGTGTATATGTTAGAAGTAACTGCAAACATTTGATATTCAATATCAGCGAATAGTTGAGCTTGCTTTCCGAAACAAATTGAAACTTGAGGTAAACGATGTAAAACAGTACTCATGTATTTTATTAGCAAAAATATCAAAGTTAAATACACTTTTGATTAAAAATGTATTTGGCACATCTTTTTTGATCTCCCATGGACGCAAATATGAAAACGAGTTGTTTAAACGAGGCCAGTGCACACTTAAATCAACAAATGAACATTGAGATGTACACAACAATATATTCACACACTTAATGATTAAAATACTTTTGACTTATTTCAATAAATATTAACAAACGTTATCTATAGTTGCGTAGATCTTTGCCAAAGTATTAAAAAATTGTTATTCAGAAAATTTCCCTCAACAACGAAAGTACCAAAAACGCAAATGCAACGTACCAAAATACAATCAGTCAAAGAGGGACGTCTTTCTCACAGTCGTGTGTCGGATGTTTCATTGCTAGATGAATATTCCTTTTCTTTTATTACAAACCGGGCAATCAGAAACGCAATTATGAAAACAAGGTCCGAGGTAGCACGCAGCCCAACGTTCATGCCAATTATCTTCATTCGCAGATCAACAATATCGTACACGGCGCACGAGCCCCGCGTGCCGCACGTGAAGTTCCACAGCGTGCAGGTCGTGTCGATCACTTTGCCATACACTATTGGCGCAGGAAGGAAACCTGCATGATAAAAGGGTTGAGATTTATGTCTACCCTTAATATTTCACGATCATTCAAGAAATGAATTAAATCTCTCATTCTCTATGTTGAACAACAGCAGGAACGTTTCAGGAACATGTTTTAACTATTACGTCAGGACTACGATCAGCGGGCTTGGCAGAGACAGTGAGAATGGCTACGAGTTGTTTCTGGTGTTGACGAGGTGTTGACCGGGAGAGTCCTAGTATGTTGGCCTTCCCCGGAGTTAGGTCGGTTGCCAGGTCGTCGTTATCCAGTGACACCCAAGCTGTGCCTCTCTGCTGTTTCACCAGCTCACCTCATCATTTGTCAAAAAGTTTAACAGTATAGAGACTAATTCCCATCCGAATTGTAATACTCCAGTTGTTAGGGCACATAAAAATATTGGTATTTCTCATCACTTTTTCAAAACAATATGGGTCGGGCGGGTGAGTTTTATTTATATTACATTTTATTTTATGTCCCAAACCCTTAGATTTCTATGGAAATTTACACCTTTTCTCAGATAGTGATTGAGTGAGTTTAGTTTTACGCCACACTCAGCAATATTCCAGCTCTATGGCTGCGGTCTGTAAAAAATCGAGTCTGGACCAGACAATCCAGTGATCACCAGCATGAACAACAATCTACGCAATTGGGATATGACATGTGTCAACCCAATCAGCGAGCATGACCACCCGATCCCGTTAGTCGCCTCTTACGACAAGCATNGGTTACTGAAGATCAATTCTAACCCGATCTTCACGGGTTCTTTTCTCAGATAAAAAATAACAAACTTAGAACTGTGAAAAATACATGCACATTTTGAGAGTCAAAGTTGCATTTTCTCTAGTGTAAAAAAAATAAATGTCTTAGGGTAGAATCTTTGCTTTGGGCGGTAATGTGAAACAAGACTATTTTCAAATATTGCGTTATTGTCGACTGACTTGACCGGTCATCTGCTCCTTAGGTAAATGGCAAGTTTGTACAGAGAGGCGACCAGAGAGATGAAATCATATAGATAAGGCTATTTCAATTTGTTCTGTTGACTCCTTGACCCTTGTTGACCTCCACTGCGTATGGCATTGCAGATACCATTTAGGTTGTCAACAAGTTCAAGTGATCAGCCCTGAATTTCTGGTATCGTGTGAACACTGCCCGCCTGTCAACATAGCCTCTGACCACCGAATAGTGTTACATATATCATTCATCAAAATAGTCATGCTGGGAAGGTCGACACATGTTTTATATGTTCAGTAATTTCGGTATATATTTTCAGATCATATAATGCCATAGTGTCCTACCGCCTGCACTTGTAAAAATGAAAAACAAACCCAACACTCTATCTCTCACTGGTGGAAGGACTCTCTGCTGGGGCTCCATGCCGTGATATTGCAGAAATACTGCTAAA
>VKKT01011199.1:9159-20235 GCA_008038995.1 Haliotis laevigata | reverse complement strand
CGAACCCAGGTCTTCGGCGTGACGAGCCAACGCTTTAACCACTAGACTACCCCACCGCCCCACTTTCATCAAAAGACCATGACTGAAAGTGTCATTACCTAGTGAACTAACACCTGAGAAGAGGGAACTCAGTAGATTGTATTCCTTGGCTATGAAGGAGGGAACAAAATATCATTTTCACTCTTTCAGAATATTGCTTGTCATGGACCATCGCTCTAGTTGCCTTACCAAATTCTGGTATTCCTGGTTGAATTAATATCTCTGCTACAAAGAAAAAATTAAAATATTTTGCCAATTTTTCCTGACATAAAGAATTGTTCTTCATGTATGAAATCTGTAAGTGAAGCGGTGGCCTTACCGTGTACAGTCTACAAACTCCTCTCTGAGCATTTCGCCCCTCCCAGTTCACATGTCCGGAAGGAATGAGTTTACACCAATTTTCAGCAATAGTCCAGGCATATCACATCAGTGGACAGGAAAAAGGTTTTTGCAAATTGTGCCAATGTGAGGCATCAAACCCAGGCCTTTGGCTTGATAAGCTAATACTCTTACAACTATGCCACCAGCCCCACAGCCTATAAACATGCAGGTACAGAATAATAGAATACTACGCCCGATTCACTGAGCATAAATTGTACAATGAAGGATGATGCAGGAACACTGTTTTTGTTTCAAATTATATTACTAAACTATATTGTCAAGTCAGCCATTTCACAGGTCGCATGAGTCAAGCTTTCGACATCTGAAAGTGTACCCTTTGAACTTTGTGATTATTCATCCTTGAAGTCCTAAATGTATACAGTAATTTCCCATTCGACATTGAAATTGCTATAATCAAAGGTTGTACTCAAACACAGATTTCATACCGAACCAAACCCAAGAAGTGACCCATTTTTTAAACCACCACTCAGTAATATCACCGATTACTGAAGAACTAAAGCAAAAATATCCAAGCAATATTTTATGATTACAGCCCAGAAGTGTAGTGATAAGGCAGGGTTGAAAGACCAAGTAAATTCTCTCAACTTATAACCAACCATCAGAATCAATAAGAGTATATCCAACAGCTGCAATTTATCAGGAAAATACATTTCCCAAATCTAGTTTTATACTGCAAAATTCGATATGTTGCCAGCAGTGATTTAGATGTGGTGTAGCTACAGTTCCTTATTGATACACAGGCTGGAGATCAATACCTTCGTAAGGGTGTAGTCGTCTATGTATATATATCCCACTCAAACACTTCCAGCATTCAATATTCATCTGTCACAACATTCAAGATATGTACAACGCAAACACTCCACTCCAAATCCTGTGTACAAAACTGTCTTAACAAATACATTTGTTGACATATTACTGATCATTTCTGTTTAAACAATGACAGCAATCATGAATATGTAGGTAAACATGGAATAACATGTTGTGATCTGAGTGAGGTAGATAGGTATTATGCTGCACTGAATGTTATTTCAGTTACATCAATGCAGCAGCTTAATGTAGGAGGGAAAAGTCACAGATAGGGCAAGTCTGATGTGGTACCATCTTGGTGGAACCCACATGTTGATAAACCAAAGATCATAATCATTGCCAAATCTTAAACTCATAATCAGCAGTTCCTGGCAGGACCTGGGGAGACAACTCTCCCACGTGAGTGAGTGAGTTTAGTTTTTACACCACACTCAGCAATATTCCAGCTATATGGAAGCGGTCTGTAAATAATTGAGTCTGGACCAGAGAATCCAGTGATCAACAGCATGTGCACGGATTGTCTGAGAAATGTATGAGACACAATTTTGATATCAGAGTCAGTCCTGAGAAAAAGTTACATGATATTAACCAGTACATACTGCACCGATCTTTATCATTTAAGCCACTGGACCTCACTGTGATGTTTCATTAATAGTTTAACTAATAAGTATGGTGATTTGGAGCTCTATGAGTATAGGTATTTTCCAACACTATAATTTTTACATAAAACCTTCATGAATACAAGAGTTTGCGATCACAAACACACCGAAATAAACATACAAATTTAATTCTCCATTGGTTGTAATTCATACTGTTGTTGATGCAAGCAAACTGTTGATTGTGATCACTGACTCATGTGTCAAGAGAAAGTGTCGTGCTCAGGCAAGCAGCGGATCATGCATTGTTGTTTGTACACTTGGAAATGTGCTTCAGTGTGTTATGATGGTAGTTAAACATCAAAACATCACAGATGTTTGAGATTCTATACCTGAAAACATACACAAAACACAGGAAGATTTCTTTTCAAAATGGAAGATAATTCCTTTTCAGGAATGTGACAAACTCCAAATACAACCCCTTTTTAAAAGTTTTACTGTTTTTCAAAAGCTCTTCTTAAACAACATAAAGCCATTTAAACACTCGACACAGCAGGACACTGTTTTCCTTCAGCAGACAACCCTACTTTAATGCATAACCACAGGCTCTGCAAAACCTGCAAGGATTATCAAACCATACTCAGGGCGTGAAAACAGAAATATCCTGCTTATCTTCACAGTCTACATTCATATTCACACCTCTTCCTATAACCACTGATATAACATAGGAAGCAAGGAAAGGTGAACACAAAAACATTCATACAAACTGCCATAACTGATGGAGCCCAAACACACAGGATATCATATATACCATAAACATGATTACTTACATTTCCTCCCTGTGCATCAGAGGGCATGGTTACAAGACGGAACTGCAGGAATCTGTCTCGCCCTTGCTGCCTCACAATGCCCATAACCTTTTTTCAGCACAGCCCTTCCTTATGTCTCATTACAAACTACCACTGCCTCCTAATGGGTGGAGTCAGTTTCGAAAGTCATACATTCCAATTCCTCCATTTGTTTTCACAGGTCCTGAGATCAGTTATAAACGTTTTAGGGATAACAATTTCAACATTGTTAGAATTGTTGTAACTATTTCGAAGCCTGAACCCCTGCTACAGTATCTAAGTATTAAACCAGTACAATGTCATGATAATGACAAAGATTTGGCATTAAAGAAACACATCCTTTCCCCAATACTGAGAAGTGAGGCGACAACACAGTGCAACTGCACTGGTAATTTGGGGAGAAAATCAATTCAAACACAATTTCAACTACGAAATAGTTTAATCAGTTATTCAAATTTAGAACACATCCTTTTATATCCTGAGGAATCTTTCATATCCTGATACATACATTCTATCCTTAGTTTATAAACAAACAAGTTTACTCGCAATGACAAAAACATGTTGACATTTCCTCAGTATGCTGAATGCACTGGATCGAAGCACCAGGTCCTGTCTAACTGCCTTCCTATGGTGTTTCATGCAAATTCTATAAAATTTCTGAAATATTTGTCAAAGGAAACCCAATAAAGGGAACCAACATCCTGCGTGGAGTTTCATTAAAAAATATATAAACAAAAACATGCAGCTTTTTTCATCAAGAGAAGATTATGTCATACCAGAACTCACTGACTGCACTTACGAGATCTCTGATACATTTAAAGTATACCAGAACATACTTCATAACATTTAACCAAATCCACCCACCTCCACCCCACCCCAATGACTGGATATTTACATTCTGTTTTACTTTGACAACTTGCATCAGCTGTAAATATCAGAAGCTGGGTGGGGGGAGATGAACCCGAATATAAGACACTAAATGCCTGATGCTGAAGTCAGAACACACATGTGCCACATAAACTCAGAACATAATGTATTTCCAAATTACACTGCCAGTGCAACTATATATATATATATATATATGTCCCTTTCAAATGTGGAGATCAGATGTTGAATACAAAATGTCACAGCATTAATAGTTCAAATCTACAAGGTTACGCTAGAACCTCTGGCAAAATATACAGAAGCCCTTAGGATGGTGAAGGTAACAGTAAAGTGACAAACAGTTTCAAGAATGTACCCAGAATGTTCAGTTATATTGATGAGTGTTAAAACAATAATACCCATTTCATCAAATCTAACATTATTTCTTAAAATCAGCAAATGGATTTTAAACTCAAAATGAATTAAAGATTTAATTTCATAAGCAGATGTAACATTTGATCTGGTAAAGTCATTACAGCAGTTTGAAAGGTCAAGGGTGAAATCTCTCGGCTTATCTCTGTGATTGTTTCTCCCGCTTAAAGATTCAAGTCTGAAACCGGTACACTTCGCGGGAAGAAACAGAACTTCAAAGCATAAACAAAGATTCAGATCAATGCAAATACTAACACAGGCTCATCATAATCCCTGGTAGCCTAAATTGTTGACTTGCGATCATCAAGTCATTCATAGCTTGAGACACCCCAGAGGGCCATTAAAACAGTAATACACCATACTCACTTTACTAAGAAATCCCTGGATGTGACTGGCCAGTAATCCTTCACTGTCTGTGATCATAGCTCATTGTACAGTAAAATAGTCTCACAAAAGATAAATGCCTTTAGTTCATATATTACTGCCTGCCTTCTCTGTGTAATTGAAGGATATAGGACAGTTCCCCAACTGGTGTCAGAAGTGGGATGCACATCGCCTCATGAATGGTGGCAGCGTAGTAGTAGTCACTTACAGACACAGATACAGGACCACGGTGTGTGGAGGATGGAAGGAAGCTACTACCCAACCAAACGCACGGGGAGGGGGCATTCTGACAGAAGCTTCCTGCGTGGATGTGCTGCTTTACTCCTCTGGTAGTCGGCAGATTCTGTTTCTCTGTGTCACTCAAGGCAGTGCATACCTCAGGAATAATTCACAGCACAGTGTAAGCCCCGCCAGAAGAACTATAGTCTGTTTCCTAAACCAATTATTGGGGAGCATCCTTCCACTGTCCCAGCAACCACATTAGTGCATCCGCAGTGCTGTTCTATCGACTCATTTATTTCAAATTTCTAAAAATAATCCACAGCAATGAATGTCAAAGCAAACCACCTGCATCATGTATCCTTTCTACAAAAGTCCATACATTTTCACAAAGTAAAGTTCCAGCACAATCCGACCAGGCATAATAACGTCTGTCATGGATTTATATTCAAAATAACTGTCCCTATCCTTTTCACTGGTGAGGTCAGCTGTGTTACGTGTGATACAGCGATGTGGAGAGGGCTTTCAAAACTGTCTTTTCACACTCACACCTGCATGAAATCACCAGCAAAATACTGTCCAGTGAAGTGGAAATAAGTTACTTCAGATCGCTACCAGTGAGCTAACCTGGCTCCAGACCAACTGACTTGCTCATCTCTGTCCCAATAACTGTCCAAACACACAGCATGTGACCAGCTCACTCCAGCCTTGTACATCACTGCGTGTGTGTGGACATCCAAATACATACCTGTCTCCCGATGGGTTCAAACAAAACAATCAGGTGGTGTGCAAGTGTATTTGCATAATACCACAGAACACCATCCATCTACCACGTAATTTCACACAAATAGACAAAAATTGCATTCCAAACGGAACAATCACATGTGATGAATTAACCGTGAGTTTCCATGGTTTCATGTTGTGGTGGTAAACACCCCAAATAGGTTAAATGTCAGAGAAAGGGAATGTGAAAGTCATTTCATCATGTATAGTTTTATTTATACATCCTCCTCCTTTAGCCTCTGAGTGAGTGTGTGAGTGAGTTTAGTTTTACGCCGCCACTTTCAGTAATATTCCGGCAATATCACGGAGGGGGACACCAGATATGGGCTTCACACAATCTGCCCATGTGGGGAATCAAACCCAGGTCTTCAGCGTGACGAACTCCTTAACCACTAGGCTACCCCACCGCCCCCTATAGCCTCTGAACCTACAGGTACTCGATCTGAGGCAAATGTTGAAAGTAGGTAATGAGTGAATGAGTATTGTTTTATGCCGCTTTTAGCAATATTCCAGCAATATCAAGGCGGGGACCCCAGAAATGGGCTTCGCACATTATACCCATGTGGGGAATCGAACCCAGGTCTTCATGTGACGAGTGGATTCTTTAACCACTAGCCTACCCCACTGCCCCGAAAGTAGGAAATGACAAAGACATGCAGCATTCATTTGACATTAAACACATGGGCAATAACAATTCACCCATGGGTGTATCCTTTACCAGATGCATTACTCTTCACATAGAATACCTTCCAAATATTTCAGTTTGACATTCCAATAAGTTATGGATCTCTGTTGTGAAATGATAAAATCCAACACCAATTTTCCCATTAGCCTATTCTCAGAATGATCAGTGATCAGGTGAAAAGATTCAATATAGGTCCCTTTACCATCTGATGATATACAACACAATCCTAACTCTCAAATTGATAATTGCCAGTGCATATATATATCTGTAATGAAAGTATCAGACTTCTTAAAGTATGAGACAATGATATGCCCTGCAAATAGTCTCATCCAATCTAATGAGACTGGGCTACTGTGTGCAGGATAATTACATCAAAGCGGGCAGACACACAACTGGGATCGAAGTCTCAGTAACAGAGCTTGCTGAGAACATTGTATATATGGTATATTGCATGCTTGAGTCATAACTGTGTACTCCAACCGATGTCAACATGCCAGCTGTTGTAAATGCTGCCAGTTAATGTAGGTCTACCGGACAGATTGTATCTAGTGTTGCACATATCATTACAGAAATATTTTCAAATTTTCGTCTAATATCACCAGATCACGGACTAACGGGATCAGGGGGTCAGACTGGCTGTGACTTGGCTGATACATGTCATTGTATCATAAATGTGTAGATCGATGTTCAAGCTGTTGATCACTGGATTGTCAGGTCAAGACTCAATTATTTACAGACCGCCACCATATGCTGGGATATTGCTGAGTGCGGCGTTAGACAACAACCAAGCAAACCTCAACCTCATCAACATATTAACCAGGTTCTTCATTGTAATTCTAGACACCATGCCATCCTACTTCCCTAGACTATTACATTTTCATTCTTCTAGAACCATCAATTCCATCCCGAGACCATCTATCTTGCTTCACCTATTACAGTTTCACTCTTCTGGACACCCTGCCATCACTTTCCTCTTAACACCATCAATACTCCCTCACTTATTAGATTCTCACAAATCTAGAAACTCTGCCAGTTTTCCTTCCCACTCTCATCCATCTTCCGTCCCACATTCGCCTGTCTTCCCCCACCTCGATCTTCAGGATCATCACGAAGAACCTCACCAAGAAGACCCTCTCTCTCTCATTTCCTCATTCATATCATCTTGCTTACTCCCATAGACTAGTTCCTGCATATATATAATTTTGACCGTAACAAATAGACCCATTCAAATTGAAAAGGAGCCCAGGGGTGACCAGAGCCTGGGGCAATAGACTTGCTTATTTAGAGGTTTAGCATTGCAGGGAAGGCAAGGCTATAGGGAAAATGATATGGTTCAGGGACTGTGAGACAGACTATCCCCAACACAGCCTCCAGTCTTCACACAAGTGTCTACCTACCCACTCTTACCCTCTTTCATCCTAGCATGCTTGTTAGATATTACTTACATAGGCACAAGTTCAGGAAGAAAGACATTTTCAAATAATTTTTTTCTGTTTCTCAAATGCTACTACAAAATATGATTATGATATGGGCATTAATTTCTTCAACTAATAAATTAAAAACAGCATAACTTTAAACAAACTTACAGAACCACAAAAGTTTAGGATCATGAAAACCAAGCAAACAAGTTCATATAAATATCTCCAAATTTCTGCATGTTCCCTAATGTTTTATTCAGTATATATGTTTGGCGTTGATATTAAGACGACTCAACGTGACTTCAGAAGAAAGCTCGCTATGAGATTAAAGAGGAAGGCTAAGTTATCATGTCATCATCATAAAACTGACAGCAGAGGTAGGAAAGTTAACATGATCTACCACACCACACTGGCCTTGGCTACACATTTTAAACATGGTTAGCAAATCAGTGTGACCTTATTATTTTGCAATTGCCATCTTATCCCTTCTATTGGAATCTGTCTTAGATCATGCTTATCATTGCTTCCATGATAAAATTTTCAAACATCCATAAATATCTTCATCAAGGCTGATGATGGTGATAAGACCTTTTCAGTGTAGATATACTACGTCAGCATCACAATTTAAACTATTCAGATATCCAGGTTCTTACATGAAAACAAGACAGTAAGTTTGTGTTGTGGTTTTATCTTTCAGATTTTCAAACAAGAATGTACTACCTATTAGAATGGGTTTCTGGTTACTGTAAAAGAATTATGCTAAATTTGTGTTTACTTCTTTCATTGGTGAGCTCATTGTTGGTTATGCTGCTAACAAAAAATAACATCAACCAATAAAGTATATTCATAAGTATAACAAAGGAAAGGCAAATTTAGAAACCAATCCTATATGCAGTTTCGCAAACTAGGAATATATCACTTTGATCAAATGTGAAGTACACAAAATCTCAGAACTGTTCAGGTGGAAACTGACATGCCTTTGCATGTGTTTGTGATTGGTCTGAGGGCAAGATACAATTGCCTTTTCGCAAACATGCTTGCATCACGATTTGACAAGAATTCATAAACACAAGCTAATAAGGCCAGACCAGTTATATTTCTTGTTTTACGGATCCGTCTGTCGTATTTTTTCAAGAATAAGAAAAAAAATATGAATTAATTTTCCCCGCTCAAAAAATAAAAATCCTAATGTTTTTGTGGGCCAAAAATGTAAACGTACAAGAAAATGGCTCTGGATTGTTTTTTGCCCCATATACACTTCATAAATTGCCAAAAGTAAAATACTTCGAGTATTTAGAAGGAATATTACTTGACTGGTGATTTTATTTTTATTTTTTTTCCCTCCTGACTTTAGGTTTTCTGAGGACAAAAATCCGTAAACCAAGAAATAAAATTGGTCTGGCCTAAAGTCAGGAATGTGCAGACCATATTGGGAACACTAACTGTAAACCAGTGCACTGTGCAATCAAGAAAATCAAACCAAGAAAAGCATCACCAGACAACGCACTCACCACTATGTCATGCTCTGAGTCCCCAAGAGATGCTCTCATTTTACTATACATATCACATCATTTCCCAAATGACTGTTTGTATATCCTCATCCCACATAATAAACATCACTTATCCCACATATACCCCTGTGAGAACTCAATACACCTCATGTGCAGGACATATGTAAACATACATAACCCACAGTCAAACAACATGGCAAGTACCACTTGATAGTAGCAATCTAGATGTATCCTTGTACCAAATGCCAGCAGTACTTGAAGCAGCCCATCAAGCCCATCACCTTAGGACATATGGCAGCTAGGTGTGAATGCAGCAGAAGCACCTCCACAATGGTGCTCCAGGAAGAATAGACATGTCTTTTACTAAACAGCCTGCATCTCTCATCACTTGGGAGATTGGATCTTATCTAGGTTAGCATGGCTGTAGGCCATCACACATGCACTTGGTGAGGCCTTTGGTGCTAGGAGGGCTGACTCATTGGGCGGTAGTTAAGACGAGGAAGGATGAAAAAACTATTAAACTTGCTCGTCTTAAATAGTATGCCAACTGGGACCCTTCAGAACTAGTTATGGACTTGGCTCACTGACCAGAATATCTCCGTTGGCATGTCGATGAAATTTTCTTGTGTTCAATGAGGAATTCCATCATAACGAGCATGATGATTTATTATGTAGGTGTCTCATCTTACTCATCTCTTGACAGTCAGTTGATAACTGATTTAAATTTTGTACAAATCCATGTATCAGCACCTTTTTGAAGCATGGTGTTATCATCTTTTTACTTGTTCAAAATTAGGTATAAAATGAACTTATCCTTGTCACAAAGTAAAGATTTGAGGGTCCCTACATTAAAATACAATGGAAGAAAACTTCAATGATTTCAGGATGAACACCATGTTAAACTCCACTCTTTGCCATTGTTTCATAACACCGAAAATCACAGTTTCACAATGCACTCTTCAAGCATATGACTGAAGTATTCTTTTGAGATGGACAAATCATTTTAAGTTTGCTTAAGTTAGGAAAGGGCAGACATACCTTCTATTACAGTCGAAAAGTTGAAACTTCTACCAAATGTATTGCCAAATGCAGTTATTCCTCCGAGGCATACAACAAATGGTTAGGAGCAAGAGCAAGGAGGTACCTCAAGCAAGGCTTCTTTAGGTGTCTCTGCCCACAACAACACTCTCCTCTGGAAGTTGATCTGCCGATCCATGTGGATACCCACAAGTACACATATATGTGAGCATGGTCCCACTGACTCATACATAGATAGGCTGGCTACTCAACACACCAGTTTAATGTGTAACATTACTACTGTCAGTGACATACAATGCTTGCATTAAACAGATGGGGTTCTCAATAGAATCAAAACATGGGAACAGTATTATATCACCGAGCTTATTACCAGTATCCTCACCCATATACATTCCAAAAAGGATAATTGGACACAAGACTTTATGGTTATTACACTAGTCTGAGTCAGTTTGTATAAACTTAAAGGTATGCCGAGGACTAATAGAAGAATTTCAGGTGTTTAATTGAGTCCTCCTCATTATCAGCAATGAAGTCTTTATGCTTGAAATGATACAAGTATCTATACTGAAACATCGCAATTGTACAATAAAGACGTTAATCATCCATAAAGACTCCTATTACTTACAACTTCCACAATGCCTCTCAAACAGCCCCTCATTATCACTTTCAGTCAAGTAAAAGTTTCAGATAAGGTTGCATCCATGTTTGGTAAGATGTTAAATATAGGTAGTTTAGGTGTAGTTTATAGATTATTGTCAGTTTCTACATGGAACGTTGGGCAATAAATATCTTGTATCTTCAGAGCTACAGATAACTTTTTGGGTCATTGAGTTATGTACTCGCTTGTGTTCATTGCAATTGGGTATCCTAATTTTCCTTTGAGTAACCAAATAAATTGTTCTCACCTCATTCAAAGACATTTGGGTATTTTGCCATTTTCCATTAATATTAAAAATTTAAACAAGTTTAAATGTTAGTGTTTGTTATCTATATTTTATCTGTATTATGAGAAACTGCAAGTTGTCAAGTTCATTTCCTGAAATAGAACCT
>VKKT01011185.1:10416-22509 GCA_008038995.1 Haliotis laevigata | reverse complement strand
TGATAATATTCTTTTTCAGATTATTTCCTCAATACACTCATATTAATTATTGAGAGCCCTAATTTTCACACTCAACTTGGAGTGGCAGTTTCAGTCACAGGAATAGCACAGGTGAGACAAGAGAGGAATGCAATTAGCTAACAGTCAGGTGATCCTGTATTTTCAGATTATCCCTCAATACACTTACTCTGGTAATAGAGAGCCCCAATGTTTATACTCAACTCGGAGTGGCCATTTCAGTCACAGGTATTGCACAGGTGAGGATTAGTGCAGTTAGACTCCGGAGCACATTTAGCGAACGGTCAGATGATCATGTTCACTGTTTCAGATTGTCCTTCAATACCATGACTTTGACAATTGAGAGTCCAAATGTTTACACCCAACTTGGTGTTGCTATATCAGTGACGGGTATAGCGCAGGTAACACTCCCTGACCCTAGGGATCTCACAGTGCTGGTCAAATAATGTCGTATATATAACTGTCCCTTGACTCTAACTCAAGTAAACTGTCTTAATCCACTTCAACATTTATTGTATGAGCTGGTGGGGTGGGGTAGCCTAGTGTTTAAAGCGTTCGCTCGTCACGCCAAAGGCATGGGTTCGATTCCCCACATGGGTACAATGTGTAAAGCCCATTTGTGGTGTCCCTGTTGTGATATTGCTGGAATATTGCTAAAATCGGCGTAAAACCCAACTCACTTACTCACTCTTTGATATTTTAACATTGCACTATAAGAGTGTATTTATTGCAGTAATATATGTTTTACCATTAACATATTTTCGTTCGTATTTGTCCTATTGTCTGTGAAATGTAAGTCATCTCCATAATGATGTAACATTGTTTATGACTTCTATACATGTATTGATGGTGATTTATATTGGAGGATTTTTTTTATCAAGCTGGGAATTTTTTTATGACATTTGTGCAGACTTTTGTATTCTGAATAGTTCAAGATATTCTGGAAACTTTATGCCATTATATCAAAATACTTAAAATTGGACTAAACAAACATTTAAACTTTATTTGTTGGAAATGGTACAGAATTTACACATAATTTGGGTAGGTTGTTTGGAGCTATTGTTCCAAGGACAAAGAAATACAATCATGGGTGCATCTTCTTCTGGTGGGATAAAATACCCGTCTAGATTTTGTCTGTAGAGAAGTTAGACCTAGACATTGTTCGTTAGTGTTGTAGATGTTAGAACTGACTGTGAGATCCTTGGACTTTGAACAGATGTGGTGTCATTAATGGTGTATCTTTACATGCAGGTTTTGAAGTCAATTCAATAATAACATGAGTTTTTTTGTTATGGTACACACTGTATCATTCAGAGTTGCGTCATGCTTGTTGTAAGAGATGACTACGGGATCGGACAGTCCATAACACTGACTTTCAGTGCATGTCTTCATATGCCAGTTCTGTAACATGGTGCTCATGATGTCAATCACTGGATTGTCTGGTCCAGACTCCATTGTTTGCCGACCACCATCATATAGTTGGAATAGTGCTGTGTGTGGTCTTGAACGACAAACAGTCCATTCATGGTTTGGAAATATATTTCAACGTGAATGTGTGTTAAGAAATATTTATTTTGAGAACTGTTTTCGAAATATCAATGAGTGAATTGTCATACTTTGCCCCAAAATGCAAACATTCGCAAACCTGTAAATTTAGTTTTTAACAATGCGTCATGTTATTTCAGCATATTATGAGTTCTGTATTATAGCGTATAGTAATCTAGTTTAGATATAGTTGTTACATTTTAACAGAAAAGCTAACACTTCTGTCACAGAATGAGATTTGATGCTATGGTAGGGGTTATCAGACCAATGTGTTTAGAATCCAGGGAAAACATGCATGTAAGAACAATACACCACTGATGCCATCACATGTCTGTGTGCCCTGACCTGATTCCCAACACAGCTTGGAACATTATCTGCATATCACCCTTCATATCTTCCTTATCCCCTGGGGCGGTGAGGTGGCCTAGTGGTCAAAGTGTTCACACATCACGCCGAAGACCTGGGTTCGATTCCCCATATGGGCACAATATGTGAAGCCCATTTCTGGTGCCCCCCCGCCTTGATATTGCTGGAATATTGTTAAAAGCGGCGTAAAATCATACTCACTCACTCACTCACTGAGTCACTCCTTGTCCCCTAGACACATGCTACACGTGTACCCAGGAATCATTTTCATAGATTTCCCCAGCAATGCTTTGTGTGGAATGCACCGAATTGTCAATGTCATTTGAGACACAATGCTGTTGAACCTATTCCTAAATAGTTGAGATAAAGTAATTGAGATAAAATGCATACAGAGGTACAGATAAGCTGCGTATCTGAGTAAATTACGCAAATATTTATGTGAAAACTCAATTCCTATTAAGTCTATTGCGTATAGGTACGCATGAATTTTTGTAAATACCCAATAAATGTGATCTTACATGCGTACACACAAACATGTCAAATCTTGGCTTGAGTACCAGTGGATAGATAAAATAAGTGAAGAGGTTCTATTTCAGGACATGAACTTGACAACTTGCAGTCTTTCTTGTCGTTTATCATATTACAGATCAAATATAAATAACAAACAGTAACATTTAAACTTTATTATATTTTTACAATTAATGGAAATGGCAAAATACCCAATTGAGTTTGAGCAGAGACCATATACCGATATATGGTCTCTGGTTTGAGTGAGGTGAGTACAATTTATTTGGTTACTCAAAAGAAAATTAGGATACCCAATTGAGATGAACACAAGCGAGTACATAACTCAATGACCCAAAAAGCTATCTGTAGCTCTGTGCATATCTGTGCAACATTTGTAGGAGTATGCGAACTACAAAGTTTGAAAATGGAATAGCCCATGGCTATGGTTAAAAAAGTGGTAACTGCATCCTGGTACAAGTCAGTAAAAGAAACAATACTTGCCACTGTTTTTATGTAAATTATTAATCATTTCATGTGCAGAAATAGAATCATGTTGACCCGTGAAGATCCGGGTTAGAATTGATCTTCCATAACCCATGCTTGTCGTAACAGGCGACTAACGGGATCGGGTTGTCAGGCGTGCTTACTTGGTTGACACATGTCATTGTATCCCAATTGTGTAGATCGTTGCTCATGATGTTGATCACTGGATTGCCTAGTCCAGACTTGATTATCAACAGCCTGCCACTATGTAGCTGGAATATTGCTGAGTGCTGGGTTAAACTCACTCACTCACTCACTAGAATTATGTCCCTTTAACACATACATGATCACATTTACATTGTAAATTTCTGGATATTCATAGTCAGTGTATTGGAGTATATTGAAGTATAATGTTATCAATCAATCTTTTAAACATGCGGTTAAAAGTGGCTGTTTTTTAACATGTTGAATAGTTGTAAAGTAATCACCATTTCAAAATGCTGGTTAGCAATAGTGAATTCACAATTACAATATTCATGTACAATAATTACTAATAAGAATTGGGGCATTAGGGTAGCCAAGTGGTTAAAGCGTTCGTCACACTGAAGACCCGTGTTCGATTCCCCACATGGGTACAATTTGTGAAGCCCATTTCTGGTGTCCCTCCACTGTGATGTTGCTGGAATACTGATAAAAGTGGCGTGAAACTCAACTCACTCACTCTACATGTACATGGTCTGTTCGTCTGAATGATGTTTAAGCTTGATATTTTCAACCTAAATAGTTTTGTTATTATTTTGAGTAGAACACATAAGGGTTTTGCGTGCAGATGTGTAGTTAGAACTTGATCAAATTGTCTGCAGAATCATGTGAATTATTCAGGGGCTGAAGTGCCACTTTAGCTTTGGTTGTGAAAACACAACATGTGACATTGATTCGGCCGCAAGAGGAAGCTGAGCTGGAGTTGGTTGTAGAAAATGATCAGAAGTACTCTATTGAATGTGAATTAGCTCGAGTGCCTCCCGCCCAGGCAATGCTGACATTGCATCATATTGCTCCAGTGCTGAAGGAGTTCCACAGTCTGATGTATATTTCATCTTGTCATATAAGTATTGACCCAGCTTGTAGCATGACCAATGTACACAATGTTCACTGCAGGTTGTGTGAGGATTGTGTGTCACATTGGCAGTGAAAATTGAAGTGTATTGGTTCTTTTTATAGTTGTTGAATATCTGCTTTTTGAGGTTGAATAAATCTTGTGTATCCAAATGCCTTGCTGAAGTATAAGTTAGTTTGAGCAATGTGGATCGCTACTTTCTATTTGTCTACTTTTCGCAGCTACGATTTAATTATTTAAGCATTTTTACAGGTCTTCTTGATACATCTGTATCGAGGGCAAAATTCAAATTGCTTAGTGCAAGAAGTGGTCTTTATTGGATCTGTGTGGAAGTGGAGTGCAATATCAGTGTTCGAAATAGCCACTAGCCTGCTAGCGTGGCTAGCAAAAATGCAGTCGGGCTAGTAATCCTCAACAGTCACTGGCCCGACTGGCTAGTGAATTTTTATGGGGTCATTTTGTACATATGTCACTCTCTCCGACTTGTTAAGTTATAACACACTTTTAAATCATGCAAGATTATGGCCTGATAAAAATGTTCATCATATTAGCATGATATGAAAACCCATGTCTACATTCAATTTCGGACTAGTGAATTATTTTGTGGGCTAGTAACTTTTAGGCATAGCTAGCCCAACGGACTATCAAAATTTGGAAACTATTTCGCACACTGTGCAAGATGATTATAACGTCTTCAATTTATAATGTAATGAGGAAAGTGGATTTATATCAGGTGCTCAGGAAATATGTGATGTTGGTATTTACTGGGGTGGTATTGACTGGTAGAGAAGTTCGATATTTTGGGAGTCATTTTTAGTCATTAATCATTAGTCATAAATAAATATAATCAGGCTGGACAGTTCTTTATGAAGCATAAAGGTCAAAGAGTCCTTTTCAATATCCTGTCACAAATGTTAAGATGGCTAACAACCAAGTTAATTAGGTCGTGTACGACTACGGCAAATCTCAAGGATGCGGGGAAACCTTTCAATTTTGAACACAGTGTATGATTTGTAAAATGGTGTGCAGCTGTTTGGCAGAGCTGAAACAATACCCATTGAGCAGAAACTTGTCTTGTGTTCAGACAAATACTTAGAGAGCTCAAAGTGAAAGTTACACCACAGGGCTTTTAGCTGAAACTATAGTCTGAGGACACATGTTGCTCATGGATGTGGAGGTATTTCATGTTCCCTGCACTTAAGCATTGCAGTTTATATCTGAAAGGTTGGCTTATGGTTGACAGAGTCTCTAAATACTCTAATGAGGCTGTGCTGTTTTTGAAACAAGAMTTGATGAATCAGCATCATTTGATATTCTTCATCTCTGGGTTCTTGCCTCCCAAACTGATGTTAAAATAATAATTACGATCATCATTGTTTCGTACCTTGGCCATTTTATTGCATTAATCATGTTAATGTCCAAGCACTGGTCAGTTGATATAAAAGTATTGTCAGTCTGACATGTCTGATGGTTGTTCCTTAAACGTTACTGTGACACAGATATCTCAGTCCACTCTCCTGCAGATGCATATTGGTATAAATAGTGAGATAGAACATCAGAGCTTGTGTTTCTGTGGCAGTCGTCATATGGAAACATTTATTCACTTAAAACCTTGCATCAGTACAGCCATAGGTTGTCTAGCAACACTAGACAATGAAGCTAAAACGTTGTATTATCTGCATCTAAGCCTGCATCCAAAGCTGTTTGTCTATAAATCATGTATAGCACTACCCTAAGTGCTGACTGTTTGGCAGCAGAATCTGCAGAGTCAGGAGTTTGGTGCCAGTTTGGACTGATGCCTGTTGCATTTTCATGGCATTTTATTGATTTTGTCCTGATAGGCTTCATATCTTGCTTCCCAAGTGGCTGGAGTACTCTGGGTGAGGAGATGGGCTTGTGGCCAAGCTCTCATATATGAATAGGCAGGGACGGTATGCAGTTGCTGGCCTCCAGTTAGCTTTGTGAAACATGCAACCTGGTAAACCTGGTATTGAAAAGTGCAACCTAATATATTAATGTCTACATGCATCAAGTGCATGTGGAAGAATTTGGTATATGACTTACCCCTGTCTAAACCACACATTGATCATTTAGCTCTGATTAGTTTTCATGGGCCGGTGGGGTAGCCTAGAGGGTAAAACATTCGCTCCTCATGCCCAAGGCCTGGGTTCGATTCCCCACATGGGTACAATGTGTGAAGCCCATTTCTGCCTGATATTGCTGGAATATTGCTAAAAGCGGCATAAAACTAAACCCGCTCACTCTAAGCTGTTATTGTCAAAGCACATCACTAATCCCAGTGTTATATATTGCATCATCAAACTAGGGGTTACCTTTTACACCAGTACTTCATTAATCCATGTAAAATTGTGACAGTAATCAAAGGTCTGATTATACTTGATATTTAGGCTAGTTTATTCATCTATGTTTCCATTTTGATTATTCTTGGGATCTAATGTATGCCTTGGTTTTATCTGGTGCAGCTAGATCATTATGTCCAAATGCTCTATCATATGTTAAGTCAGGTGTCATATATGCTAAATCTGTCCTCAGAGATGCTGTATCAATACTGATTGTAATGTAGTGGTTACAAGTGTCTGTAGTCTGTTTAACAGGCATTTAAAAAATCCTGAATTTCCACAGACCAGAATCTGAAATGGTTAAGAAATTCTCATAGACTTGACCCATGAATAGGGCTTTCTCCATATTTTGAAATTCAGGGAATTGTTAATGTATTACTCTGTTTAGCTTTAAAGTTCACAGGTATAATCAATGGAAATGAAAAAGTGGACTGCTCTAGGTAGGCCCCTCAGAGAGTGATTGACCTCTTATTTACTTGATTTATAGCCTATGTTTAGATGGAAATGTCAACGGGTTGGAGGAGCAATAATAATGTCTTATCATTTCAACATACATGTGGTACAAATAGTACAGAAGCTTATCAGGCTTGTGGTATTTTCAGATTGTCCTGTAGTATCTTCTCGGTGTCTGCAGTTGTACAACACATACTGCGAAATGTATATGTAATAAAACCTTTCATTCATCCTCTTGTTTGTTACTGTATATTAGGAGTGAATGGTCCCCAGCAACAAGCTACTTAAGCTACTAAACTCAAAGTAGTGGTGTGACAATTCATCGATTTGCATCGATCAATGGGTCGCCGATATGGTGAATCGATACAAAGTTTTACATTGTTGTATATCCCGATACGATGCTTCAAATGAGCCATGATACATCGATGTTTAACTATGAATATTGACGAATCACGATATCTTGTCAAGAAAAAAACTTACTTTTGTTTGATGATTAAAATATATGCACACTTATTTCCCTTCTTGCGAAACGTTTTCTCGGAAATCCTTGCGTCAAGAACTGTGTCAGATAGAGCGCTCACATGTTTTTAACATTCACAAAGTCTGTGTATAAATTATCTCATTTCCGAATGAACATTGAACAATTTTGGCGGAATGTGACCAAATACTTTAAAATTGGTTTTGTTTTGAATGGAAGGTGTTTTATGTAGTTTGTGTTAGAATTAAAGATTGTAGCATCGTGATACGTATCGTATTTCCACCCTTATATCGGGATTCGTATCGTATCGCAGCTTCAGTGCACAATACTTTGGCAATATATCGTCGTGATTAAAATTAATTTAAAACTTTAGTATCGTGATGTTTTGTATCACAGATTGTATGCCAATACCAGCACTAGTCATGTCAGTCTTGTAGACATGTTAATGATAGTCCATATAATCATACTAAGTCTACTGGAAATAATGCTAATAGCCTTATTCAGGCTCATAGACTCAATCCATTTTGGTACAGCCTGCATTATATCAAGTTTAATACTCTGAATTACTGTTCAGAATGGGTGTGTCTTGTCATGCAAACCACTGAAAATTGTTTGTTTCCTTGCAAACTTGCTGGCATGGTTTTATAAATGTCACCCACAGTGAATCTCTTATAAATCTGCTTACTAGTGATAATGTTTGCCCCATATATGATAAACATGATTGTTGGGTAGCTACTGTTTGATAATCAGCAGCGATGATATCACGTGAACTTGTTTATCGCTCTGATAATGATATCTGTGACTATTGTCTTGAACTTGTGTCTTTGTATTTTAGACTGCTGAAATGTAAGGCCTTCACCATGACAACTGATTGATTGACATGATGCTTTTATAGAATAACATGTGACAGCTATTTATGATCCTTGCATGATCACTCTTTATGGCAGCTGTAGAAACCATGACAACTGTATGGAAACACGTGGCAGTTGTTTAATGATCCATGTGTTATCACCATGACAACTGTTCATATGTGTGGTAACCATGACAACTGTATAATAGCAACATGACAACTATTTATGATCCATGTGTGATCACCATGACATCTATCCACAGCAGGTATGGTAACCATGACAACGGCATATGGCAACTATTTTTTATCCATGTGTGATCACCATGACAACTGGTACATTCTATACGATTCTAACAATGACAGGCTCTTGCTCATGCAGAGATTTATAAAGGCAGAGCAAACCTGCTTCATCCTTCTGATTTCCCAAGCTACTCCAAATCGTCCAATGAGCAAATAACTGAACCTGGAGTGAAATTATTCCATCATGTTAGTGGTCGTCATTACATTACAGCATCAGACAAACAAAGGTTGTACATGTATTGTGTTGAATTTAGTGTTTAGCGGGTGGTATGTGTCTGTGTACAATGGATGTCGTTAATGTGAAAATGTCTGTACAACTGCATGTATTTTGAAAGGATTTGTATAAACAATCAGAACAATGTCACTGTAAACCGAGTGTTTGTATGTAACCTAGCTGTCCATATGGGAGAGTGTTTATGAATCACCAGCCCTTGCGCCCAGCAGGATAGTTTTAGAATGTCAGCCTTGATGATGAGATTACCGCTAAATTGGTGGCAATGGGATAAATTGCCTGATTAGAACTATTAAACTGAGGGCCATGTAGCCATTTCAGAATATGCTCAGTCAGTCTGTTCACTCATACCAGTATGTGCTATATTTTGGTCAGGGAAGTCGACTCGTGAAGATCCAGGAATTGATCTTCAGTAACCGACACTTGTTGCTAGAGGCGACTAACAGGATCGGTTGGTCAGGCTTGCTGACTTGGTTGATACATGTCATTGTAGTTGCGTAGATCGATGCTCATGCATTTGATCACTGGATTGTCTGGTCCAGACTTGATTATTTACAAATTTCTGCTATGTAGCTGGAATATTGCTGAGTGCGGCATAGAACTAAACTCACTCACTCACTCGCTAGACCAAGTCAGAGGCAGCAGCAAACGATCTGATATAGGAATTGAGAATATCCCACTTCCTGTTACTGTTATTGCTACTGCTTTAGGTGCTAGAGGTGACTCCTCTGATGAAGGGGAACTGGATGTTTACGCTTGTAGTTTTGTTTTTGAATTATATGTTAAAATGACACCATAATTAAGAAAAGAATCACTTTTACAAGCCCAGTTTTGAACAAAACAATCATTTGTTTTCTTCTTTTACAGTGAAGGAGTCTAAATTTGGAATTACTGATAAATATCTCCTCAGTGGTCAAATTCATATTCAGCCATTGTTTAACAAACCTCGGGTTCCTTTGAATTGAATTGAAGTCTGTGGGTAGATCTCTAATCTATATTACAATCATTCACTGGCTTGTTTTTAAAAAAAAATCCACTTGAAAAGTCTATAATATATATGACCATCTCCTATTGATGGATAAGAGTAGCATAGATGACTGAGATGAACCCATCTTGCTGTGGAGAGTAGTTCTGTTACGATTATCTCGTGTATGCCATGAATCCAACCATTCACTTCAATTTTTGTTTCTTGTTCAAGCAGTAACTTGTGACATTTTGCGGGGCGGTGGGGTAGCCTAGTGGTTAAAACGTTGGCTCGTCACCCGAAGACCCGGGTTCGAATCCCCACATGGGTACAATGTGTGAAGCCCATTTCTGGTGTCCCCTGTCGTGATGTTGCTGGAATATTGCTAAAAGCGGTGTAAAACCAAACTCAGTCAGTCAGGCAGTGTGACATTTTGCCAAGGCCACTTACAACACTGTCATTAGGCTAGAAGTGGCATTGTTCGTGATGCATCACTCTTTTGCTTTACAGAAATAATGGGTATGTTTCAACGTAAGCAATTACATGACCTGTTATTTTAATTCCTTGATATGAAACTTAAAGTTCATAAATATTTGTATTCATTATGCATGTATATGTACACATCATATACACCTCATAGTGTATTCTTTGCAGCCTCTAGTGTAGAGTTGTGTCCCCTAATCCATCCAGGATCCGATGACCATTGAAGTCTAGATTTGCCCTGATAATTATTCACTTATTTACCATAGTATAACTGAATAAGTTTTCAAAGAATCATTTACCCACTCTCACTTTCCATGTGGTTGTTAGAAAGAATTTTAAGTCATTGCTTGGTATGTTTTTAGGTTAAACTTGGATGAAAAGAACTTTTCTTTTTAGAGTGATAGGTGGTAATGTTTTTGTAGTGAAATATTTGTGCAGCTGAGTATAAATGTGACAGAATTCTTGTTGTGTGTGTATGGCTTAGTTGACACAGCATTGTAACCTTGGTTACTTGTTGTTTATTATTTTGGATGGTTTAACATTTGCATGCTTATATGGGGGAAAGGGAATATTATTGATCTGTATATATTTCCTGATTTTATTGAGTTGATCGTTATCACCAATCACCATAATGTCATTATGAACATATTAATAATGCCATGATGAAGTTAAAATTGTAAATTAAGTATTGTGACCTAGTATATACAAAAGTAAATTTGGTATTTATTTGGATAAGCTGAAAACCATTACGAAGTATATTGCTCTTTTGAGATATTATTACGGTAAATAGTGATTGTGAAATTTCTTTTGTGAAAGCTAACATGAGTTTTTATGTGGATTCAATGATAAGTTAATTATGAATATTTCTTGTCTTTTAAACATGATAAAGGAAAATGTATGTTTACAATGTAACCAAAGTAAAGTCAACAGCTTTGAAATAAATTGTTAATTTTGAATATTTTTTTATTATCTTGTTTATTCATCAATTTTAACAGTATATCATGCAGGAATCACAACTTTTAGCCCAAACAATTGACCAATGTCTACTTGTTGCTCCCAGGTGAAGATTCAGGGAGGAAACAATGCCATGCTGCAGTCTGCCTGTGAGCTGTTCCTGGGGAAGTCTGAGGGGCAGATCCGCAACGTGGCCCAGGAGACTCTGGAGGGTCACCAGAGAGCCATCATGGGAAACATGACTGTGGAGGTGAGGATTGGGAATACTGAGTAGGGGATGTGATGTAGAGGTGAGGTGTGCAATGTTGCCTAAGACTCTGGATGGATCTTCTGCTAGCCATCATGGGAAACATGACTAGAGGTGACTAGTGGAATACTGAGTAGGGATGTGATGTTGAGATGGAGGTCTGCAGTGTGGCCCAGGAGACTCTGGAGGGTCACCAGAGAGTCAACATGGGAAACATGACTAGAGGTGACTAGTGGAATACTGAGTAGGGGATGTGATGTTGAGAGCGAGGTCTGCAGTGTGGCCCAGGAGACTCTAGAGGGTCATCAGAGAGTCAACTTGGGAAACATGACTAGAGGTGACTAGTGGAATACTGAGTAGGGGATTTGATGTAGAGGTGAGATCCACAATGTGGTCCAGGAAACTCTAGATGGTCACCAGAGAGCCATCTGTTGCAGATACTGTACAACTCAGGTATTGTACTCCATTCAATTTGTAGGTTCCCATTACTTAAGTATTTTTAGAAGTATATGTTACTCTAGTTTATCTATTATGACTCAAAAGAAGCTGAAGTAAACTGATTCTTTCATAGTGACACTCCGATAGAATACTCTTGCATATTGGGGTAGAATAGGGTTCCCTTTACTTGTACCAAATACATGTACTATAGTACTGTCGGAAATAGAAAAAAAACTATTTTCTCATTTATCTCTACAATTTATGTAGTTGATATGTGAAAGTGTGAAATATCTGTTAA
>VKKT01011161.1:18806-30184 GCA_008038995.1 Haliotis laevigata | reverse complement strand
TGTCAACTTCTTTATTGTGAATAACACGACGTTTCGGAGTGTATGCTTACTCCTTCATCAGGCGATGAAACGTCATGTTATTCACAATAAAGAAGTTGACATCCATAAATCTTGCTTTTGTTATGCATTCCTCGTCTAAATGCCCTTCAAAGATTTGAGTACGTATAGTTTTTCGCCGCTTATAGCAAAATCCCACCACCCAAAATGGGTTTATACACATTGTATACATGTAGAGAATCGAACCCGGGAATTCGGAGTGACGAGCGAACCCTTTATCACTGGGCTACCCTACAACCACAGAAAACGTTTCAGTGAGATAGTGACTATAAAATAACGTATCACCCTCAGTGTCACTTTGTATGCGACGCGGTGCTTCCTGGGTGACTTGCCTAATGTCCTGCACACGCCCTCGTGTCTTAACGAGGATAAATGATTAAAAAATATTATTTTTGAGATGACCCCCCTACTCGAAATACTTCACAGTACAATACGTCATACTGTATTATACTGTGAAGCATTTCGAGACGGGGTTCATCTCAAATTTTTACATATATTTGATAAAATCTTAAATCCTCGCTAAGACACGAGGGTCTGTGTTGTCCTGGTGTCAGTGTTTAACTTTGTATTGATAGAAACAAATGTACAAGTCCCATTGTTAATCTGCCTTATAAAAAGACATTGTCAATTTACCCATGTAAAAGGCTTTTTCCGTAGAAACATTATACACGTATAAATGTATAGGTGATTATTAGCTGAGAATTGTGCGCTTGTTACTGTAAAATATTTACCTGTACAAGAAACGTTCAGATGTAAATGTAAGCGTTTATCAACTGAAAAATATGTACACGTGTCGATATAACGTATCAACTAAATAAACTGAACGTATCTAAACTAACCTAAACTGTATAAACTAAACTTAACTAAAATATTAAACTTACTAAGCTATCCTAACTTACAAATTTAAACTTGTTGGGGATGTAATTATGTGATGGAAAACATGTTGTGTGGCCACAAAGTTCTCTGTAGTAAGAGTACACTTGATACCTTGCTACAGTAGCCTGGGGTATATATTGTTACATCTCCGTCATCTGTTTTGACGCCTCGCCAGTTTAAGTACTTCATCTCGCTAAGGGGATGGATGACATGATTGCAGATCTTGTTCGCAGATGTGTTGTCTCTTGGCAGATGTGAACATCTCATCAACAAATAGATAATGTATTGGTTTAGATTGATAGGTTTAAGTCTATTCGTCAAACAAGTTTTCTCTCGAACATATACTTACAAGGGTGTGTGTGAGTTTGGTTTTACGCCGCTTCTAGCAATATTCCAGCAATATCACTTCGGGGGAACCAGAAATGAGCTTCACACATTGTACCCATGTGGGGCATCGAACCCCGGTCTTCAGCGTGACGAGCGAACGCTTTAACCAGTAGGAAATCCCACCGCCCCTTTACGTACAAGAGGATGTTGTGGGTTGGTTATTCAGCTGGTACTACAGCCACACACAGTCGGCAAAGTTGTTTACTAACATAATTTTTGTTGTTGTTGTTGTTTTACACCGCACTCAGCAGTATTCCAGCCATATGGCGGCGGTTTGTAAATAATCGAATCTGGACCAGACAATCCAGTGATCAACATCATGAACGTCGATCTACCCAATGTGGATACGATGACATGTGTCAACCAAGGCAGCGAGCCTGAGCCTGTCGCCTCTTAGGAGAAGCATGGGTTGGTGAAGGCCACTTCTAACCCGGGCCGGATCTTCACGGGTTTATGGTAACAATAACGATAGTTTCACTCCACTGACCAGACAAACCGATACACAATACCCTACATCCACCATGACACGCATCTATGCAGGGTCGGCATAATTATAAAACACAATATCTATCGTCTTACCTCCACCAAACAGAACAAACCATACACAATACCAACCAACCAATTTTACAAACACAAGCACGCCCGCACGAGCACAAATACGCACGCATACCCGGAATGATCATACGATCATAATATCGATCGTCTCACCTCTATTGATCACCTTATCCAATACAACACCCATACAACCACCCATCCCTATATACACACAGGCAGGAACGCACACTCACACGCATTTACACAGAACCGCCATCATGGTACCATCACAGTGACGACCATCCCAACACACGCACACACACGCGCATGCACGCACGCACCTCCCCTCCCCCGACCCCACCCCCCGAATAAAAACAAAACAAAGGAACCCAAACAAAACAAAAAGCCCAAAACACACAAACGAAAACAATTCCAAAACAACAAAAGCAGAAACAACAGGAGAAAGACAAGAAACATACAACAACAACTACTACAATACACACACGCTGGTGAGCCAAAGCATACACTCAAAATACACCACAAGCAATCATCTCGTTAACTTTAAAAACAAATTTTAAAATTACAGTAGCAAGTGTAATGCCTTGTCTGTAATCCTCCCAGGATGTATGATGAGGATTTTTCAATTGTCACCGGACATATTTGCACGAAATGCACGTGCATCAGTTTTCGTACTGGAAAACTATATGAACAAATGCTATAATAAAGATGTGGCTTTAAAGATTATTGTTGATGTCAGCCAGCACATATCCCGGTTACAAAACATCTCCTTACATGACGAACTTGAAGTTAGAAAGTACAATAAATCTTCCACTAACGAGGCCGAACAAACTACAACCGATCGTTAAAAAGCAGTAAGATTGATATAATCACTTAGTTCCATATGGTGTTTCATAAAAAAATATTTCAACTGCTCTAACTTCTCCTTACATGGAGGCCCAGCATGGATAATTCAACGTTGTTTACCTGTAACACAATGCCAAATCCCCCACAACATTATCAGGTTTAAATAGACATCGGTTGGACGTAACTTGCTCCAAGTCAGCGAACTTGGTCTAAACCGATCCCGGTATCGCTAATCAGGATGTAATGAAATACTCCTTATAGAGGTACTTTAACCTGTAGTCGCATTATAATAATGGTACGCGCTCATTGTCGAATGTATTCCCGTTGCAGTTCTATCGGGGCTGCTTATAGTGTGTCATATGGCCCACGAAACTAACACCTAAACGTTCATGAGGATGTTTTAAATTCTTTCGGGCTTGTCAGCGTTAATTTGTCCCTGTCCTATGATCAAACACAACCCCCCGCCCCTAACCATTATGTCTGTCCTCATATACTGGTAGGCATCTGGTATGATGGCCATAATTAATACATAGCCGGATCTCTCCTATCTCAGTCATAGCCTAGCGCTGACAAAGCCTTGTCAATTTCACTCTCATTTCATAGGCGCTATTGACAACGTCACGCTAACACGGCGATGTTTCTATCTTCTAGCCAAGCAGCATGCTGGTAGTCAGATGGGTTCGACAGATTATTTACAGTTGAAGATTTGCTATCAATATTCATATCGTGGTCTTTATTTTTGAAAAATTAATTCGCTGTGAAACTTTGTTGGATAAATGTCGTTTAGTTTGTGAGTCACTCATTTGACGAATTTTTGCGTTATTTTTTTAAATATGATTTTGGATTTTTTACTTTTCTTCTTCAAATTGATGTCTGATTTCAAATATTTTGGAAGCAGTGAAACGTGTTTGCTTTTACAGGAATCACAGATTCTGTTATCATAACATGCATCGGGAGAGAGATGGGACGTGTTGTAATGAACTAACTAACTAAAGTTGCCACCGTATCATGACCTATTTAGCTCTATCCCTTTATAGCAAATTCAGAATCAGGGTACTTTCGGAGGACAAATATGCTTGGGAAAACCTTACAACAAATACATGCCGTACTTATTTTATCATTAAAATCTTACATGATGTGTAATTGTTTCGATAGTGTCAAACACATTTTTGTTCAGATTTCCTATTTGTATTAATCAGCAAAAAGAACAAATTATGAAGACAAAGCACGGGTTTCACTGTAGCTGTAACTATACATGAACATACTACTCCAAAAATTTAACAAGCATGCGTTTGTTTCACATGATCTGACAGATTATCTATAGCAAAATTGTGGTGATCTTTAACTTCTTTTAGTGGTACATTTTAGCCGACTATAAACAACTGAAAATACTAATTGTAGTGGTGATCTTTAACTTCTTTTAGTGGTACATTTTAGCCGACTATAAACAACTGAATATACTAATTGTAGTGGTGATCTTTAACTTCTTTTAGTGGTACATTTAAGCCGACTATAAACAACTGAATATACTAATTGTATTGATACATCTCATGTGTACACATATTCAACTGTAGGTCACATTAGTGTGTAATTTCTTTTCCGTTTTATTTTGATGCCTGCTTTCATGTAAATTTCAAGCTTCCCATCTCTCCTAATAAATAGCAGGGTCGTGTTTTAGAAGTTGACATTAAAACTTCAACACTGAAGTTTTAATGTCAAATTCTGTTACATAAAAACCACACAATGAGTCGTCTCTGTGAAAAAGTATTCTTTTTGTTTCACAGGCACCTATCTCTTCTTTTCGCGTGAACAAAGCGTTATTTTGTTTTTTGTTAAAAGTTTTATTTCTTTTTGCAGCGTTGTGTTTCCTAAGCGACTCGTGAAAGACAACCCTGTCCCAGAGTACAGGTGCATGTGGCTATAAGGAGCTTGATCAACTGGTACCGAAGTGTTGACGAGATGCAAGACGACAGTGCCCCCTCCTGTCTTCACACCCTCGTCCCTCCCCCGGGGGGTGCGCTGGGCAAAACTGTTAATCCTTACTCCCAGGGAACTATCGTAATGAAATTCATTTCCCACTTACGGAAATGTCAGCATATCGAGACTTCAATTTGTCACGGTAATTTCTACGTTTTCGTTACCCCGTTCCCGAGTGTACCAGAGAACGGCCGCTCACCAACATTCACCCTTGGGTTAGTTCCGAATGACCGTCTTGATATTTCGTAACGCTTTTTGTCACGAATTTTGTTTGAATTTGTTTAAAATATAATTAAACGATAAAGTGACGTAGAAACTTAAGGCATGAAAGAAAAAAGAAATACTTGATTCGAACAGATTACAAAGCACCTCAGTGATTGGTCGGGTTGTAAGATCAGAGATGAAATGAACACAGAATTCGTAAACTAAATATGCATGTTTAAACCGCTGTTTGCAATTCATATGCCCGAAATGTGTATACATGAGATTTGAGCGGAAAAGATTCCTTTAGATTGATGTCACGAAGCTTCAGACCGTGTGTACTGAGATAAAACGCTAGGGGAAACTGGGAGGTGGATTAAGGTCAGAGCAATTGACTCCCTTGCCATATTTTGACGAGGCAGCGGCAGACAGGGTATGATATGATAAGGCACTGTCACAACTATGTCCCTCTGGCAGTGAAACAGAAATGACACGCCTGTACCGTGTCGATCGGAACAGAATAGCCTTTCAACGTGTAATTCTAAATTGAGAAATATGAAGATGAACTCGCAAGTCTCGCGAGGACAGACTACAAAATGAAGCTTTCATGTAGTTTTATCAATCAATCAAATTCACTGGCCATGTACTAAACCGATGACCTTTTCCTTCATGATGTAATATTTCAACGTGAGTTATCAACAGGATTTTTCTACTTTTGTCTAACATTCGTTTTATTGTGCGATTTAAAAATATTTTTATTGAAATGGATAGAAAACAAATTCGTGCACCTAAATACCCCTTTAAGAACAAGAAAAGAACTTAATGCCAACACCGATATTAACATATGGCAGTTGAAAGTAGCTTCCTTACTCTAAAACTATTTTATTATTTGTTGCAGGACAAAAGAAAGAATATGCTTGGCACCTGGATTTGAAACAATAATGAAAAACGCTATGAAAACGTTTCTGCGCTGTTTTCAACGCTCTTGCAAAGTTCAGTTCCAAAACACTATTATGCGCACATATTAGATACATCCCTATCAAATATCACTACCCTGTTTGTTTAATTTTTAGCAACTATCAAACAATTTCATTTGCCCAGCAGTATTTCTTGTTAGGTATGTATTGGATAATTAAAACATAGAACCAACATAAATGTGAACAAACCCAAAGTTTAGTCCTTACATTCGAAAGATAAGGAATTCATGTAACATCTTGAAGCCCAAGACTATCCCACCATTACAAGGACACCCAAACGTATGGTTTACTTTATACGTTTCTGATTTGTTAAATATTTCCTTCTCTCCTGATTTGAAAGCCACGCTTCACGACTATAAAACAGCAACGAACGGTTACAGTAACGAGGTTGTGTTGAAGCAATAATTGCACGGCCGTTCCGACGCGGTAGTGGATTCTACACAGATCTGTATTAACGGAAATATTCCTCTACGCCTGATTGCGACAATTAGCGATCGGAGGAAAAGTGTATTCGCATTAGCCGAGATCTGTTTTCTATCGAGACCACACGATGATAACGGTAGTGGCATATTCTCAACTTGAAATCAATTTTCCGCGGAGTCTGTCGGCCCCGGGTCAGAATATTAGGACTATCCTCAGCCCTTTGAACACGAGCAAAACAACGCCATCGCACGTGCAAATCGCCAAACAACGGATCAATTTGTCTAATAGTTTAGAGTGGTAATTATGCGCTTCAATATTTGACGAAGATTATCAAATTTTGTAAACTTTTACTTTAATAAGCTAATTGTGCTTTGAAGTATAAACAGTCGAAGCGCACCGCTCGGCTCGAAACGTTGTAGTGTGGACTTATGCTACGGTAGATTTCCTCTGTACTCGTGGCTGGTAATACTGTTTAATATCGTATCCAGCTGGCGACGCTAATGCCTGAAATGAGCTCACGTCCATGTTGATTTCCCGATTGTTGATTTCCGTGTCATCTCAATCAAATTGTGTTAAAATTATAGTCTCCCAACAAATACCCTGTACCGCGTGTGGAGGAAATTTGTTTAGAGAAAACCGGGGAACGTATAAACCGTTTTGCTACAAATCCTCTAAGGTTCCATTAACACAAAGGCTTATCTATGGTTCCATACACATTCCCAAAAAGAAATATCCTCAGTGAGTTTCTTTGTTGGAGAAAATGTAAATGTGATGTTCTCATTTCGTAGAAACATTTTTTTCACAAATTTCGGAAAAGGTATCTGTGATGGGGATTGAGTTATATACTTATTGTTGTTGGGTATTCAATACAGGTTATTATACTACCTTGAATTTATGTACTATAAACATTGTTGGTGAACAATAGAACCGTCGATGATTTGTACAATAATAGCTTATCAAACTGTTGTAGGGGTTTGTTTGTTTGTGATGCGGTCTATTTGTATTGCACCTGATTTACTCACCTGAATATTGTGTAGCTTAAAACTCTCATGGGCGTCATTCGGCAAGACTAACGCATTATCAACACTCAAATGTTCTTTCTGAAACATTTAACGGCACATTATATTCTGAGTCTGCCCCACGGTTAACGAAAGAAATATTCTCTGCCAACTGTGCGATTTGCCCAATAATTTTGTGTTCGGGAAATAATGATAGTGATTAAGATTCTGTCTGCACCAGAGGCTCCAGGATTCGAACCCAGACACATACCATAGCCCCTTGACAGTGCAAGAACAGAAAAAAATCAGCTTGACATATTTTCGCCGGAATATAATGATGACATAAAAAGCGGTGTTGGTATAATTCATATCTCGTTTAATGAATGATAATGTTAATTTCATAACCAACTAAAAAGTCATTTCTGTTTAAAAATATATCTATCTGGTAAGAGTATCCCGGACTAATAATAAAATCATTGCGAGTAAAACACATTTACCCTTAGCTCGCTGGTTCCATAGAATCAAGAACTTCATTGCTCTCCGCTTAAGGAAATAACTATTTCCGCAGTGTATTAACACCAACATAAATAATAAAGAAGATCCATGAAAGTGAGCGAAATAATGTCTCTATCCCGCACTCAGTTTGGATTATCAGGGAACAGTTCCCGAACAAATCTTATCTTTCACTGACGGTCGTTCCGGATCAACGTCGGAAAACATCAAAGATATGAAAGTGTGATATTGCATCGTACTCCACCCTGCCCTGTCAATCATTTTAATCCAGGTCACGTGATGTATTTCCCGAGGGTGGGGGAGCCAGTGCCCGGCGGTGAAGCATATCGCAAGACATGCGATGGTTTACAAACTTTACAGTAATACTTTCCCCACCTGTGGGGTAGCGCCGAGATAATTAGGAACAGATACTTGACTTACCAAAATATTAGTTAAGACCTCTGTTAAAAATGCGAAGTATACAATTGTGTAAGATACCCAGTTTACCGGTATCAAACCAAGTTTAATGCTATTTAAATTATCATTTTCAAAGCTACACAAATATTAAGGGACTCAACCCAACAAAAGTACTAGAATCTGTACTTTACTGAGAAAGTGTAATTTCAAATATAACGTGTTACATTTGACCACTTTCTAAATGGCATGATGTCGTTTCACACACAAATATTGTTATAGATCTGTTCAAAATATGAAAAACAAATCTTTGTTGTTTATTGATTGTCCAATTTTCGGATATATTTTTCATGCTGAACTGAGAGAATATTAGCTTTGTTGTCTCTAGTCCAGCCATTTATTAAATTGATCGTTCGATTTTATTCAACACTGGTAGAAATGTTTCACATATCCCTATATCAATCCACATTACCACGACTGGTTGATACTGTTGCACATAAGATTGGATCCTAATCTTGCCAAAGCCAGGGTATACAGAGTTTTTCTTAAAATCAGTTTTGTTTAAAACGTATCTAAAGCCATGCCCGCAAGACTGTTTTCATTTGTTTACCAAATGAAGTAAACATCACAAAACACCCGACACTCTAAGCAACCGTTTCACTACACAGCCCGTCACAAATACGTGTTGTTTTTAAAAATTCATATAACTCTCCATAAAATAGAGGGCATTCTGAACACTTCCGAAACAAGACCCGGATTTCGCGAATTCAGTTAAAAAAATTCAGTTTCTTAAAATGTAAATGACTTTTAATTACACTATGTATAATTAAAACAAAGTTCCATGAATATTGTCAACTATTTGAGACCTCAATAATAGTCTTTTGTCTAGATTAGTCAGATAATGTACGAAAAGTCTGGATAAGTTCTACATGCTTGCAGCCTTTGAAATGCCCCCTTTTTCCATCATGTGACTAGAAAGCCACTCGGAATACCTGGTACAATCCATTTCCAAAACAACACACCTGATGGATCGTTAAAATCGTGAACAACGCATGTACGAGAAGGGACTTTAATCAAATAAACTGTTTTGATTATAACAGTCCACGGGTGTCCCTTGTCACAAACAATTCCAGGAAATATAATAAAATCAGGTTTCAGACTTTTAATTAATTCAAGAATTACAACAGAACCGAGGTGCGGGTGCGGGTATCACTCCTGGAATCTTTTCTCCAGAATTGGTTCACCTGTGCCGACGGATGCCGTTGACGAGCTCGTTGTTGCTGTCGCAGTTCTTTTCCTTTGAACGATGTCATCTATTTTCCTGGCCATTTCTTTAGACGTTCGCTGAAAGAAACAGTAGTGTTGTAGAATATTCTCAGATGATTACTTGTGTGGAGGTATATTATATCACTTATGCCATTTAATCAGAAACAGATATCATATGTGAGCATCAAACAATGTTATTAAAACACGACGGACTTATTATTCATTTAACTGTAAATTGTGGTACCTGTATTAAAGTTTCCAACTTATTGTGGCACAAGAAAAGCAGAAAATTGTCTACAAGTCTATATTGTCCTACTTTAGAACTGATAACCCTTACAATATCTCTTACTAAAATCATTAAATATGAATGTTTACGAAATCTACAGAAATGTAAAAATTCTGTTCCAAAAGCTTCAATGTAAATTACATACAGCATTTACGTTCATCCCTGATTTGTCGGGTGTTAACGAATTATTGTAAAAAATAATACCTTGTAACTACGGACTGCTGATGTACTGTTGATGACTACAAGAGTTATACAGGCGTGTCGCTGTTGTCGCCCTCAGAGAGTGGTTTGATGGAAACCCCTGACACTCCGGCTGCCTTGCAGAGTCGACTGACCGTCTGTGCCAGTGGGTGTACACCGATGGCGACGTCAGCAAACCATGCATCAGCTACCTGGTAGCGGAGAGGTCTCAAGTACTGACTGGAACACGAACCCTTGTGTGGCCTTGAATAAAACATGTGCATACTACATGAAAGAGGCCAAAATAAACAGAATTCGAAGTAATTTCAGGAAAATATTATAATAATCAGTTTCTATATGCAACATTATACAATTCAAATGTAACGTGTATTATAGATTACATGTATCCTTAATTGTATGTATCCTTATCCTTAAATCTAAAAATTAACAGTATTGTTTTGTTATACACATGTGAAATATAACATTAWYATTTACTGAACCAAAACTCCTCTGCAACATACCGTATTTCCTCTAATAAGCGCCTCGGGCGCTTATTTTTTCAACGGACCTCCAGACCCGGCGCTTATTAGAGGTCCGGCGCTTATTAAAATGCCCTGTATTTTTAAAAGCGGGGATGAGTACAGGAAGTTATGATTTGAGGGACCATTCCTTAATATATTTATTTTTAGACCAAAGGAGAATACATTTGCGAAAAATTGCAAAAATCTATACACAGCGCTTATTAGAGACCCGGCGCTTGTAAGAGGCCCGGTGCTTATTTCTTAAAGCACTGCTTTATCCCCGGCGGTTATTAGAGGTCCGGCGCTTAATAGAGGAAATACGGTATGACAGTTTATTACATGATAGGTCTTACCACGTTAAATGAACTGCTAGACTTACCGAAGGGATATATGCTTCTTGTACAATCGCACTAGACATTGTTCTGGGAGGAGTTTTCCCAGTAACAGTGACAGTTTTTGGGTCGCATTTTCTATGCTTTAGCCCCTCTCTTTTTGTCTTGGCCATGTCTTCGGTATAGTGTAATTCCTTGCTGCCGTCGACGTTGCTTATCAGTTGGATCTGGATATTCTCCCCGACTCAGAGCGGTCTGTGCTCGTCCCCCGCACGAAGGACAAAACTGTTTTGCGTTATAAACAAACTTTCATCGAGATCCAATTTTTTTGTAAACAGCCAACAAGTACAACTCAATTCCAAGTAAACCATGTACCAAACGCTTCATCATTTTTATATGACAAACCCGTAGATTAGTTGAGGTCGTGCAGCGTGTGCTGCGTACGTGTGCATTGCGCTTGAATATTGCGTTCGAGTGAGACTTTACTGGTAAAAGCACACGACGAGAACACTAATATACAGTGAGACCTCGGACACATTCGTTTTTACGTAAATCGTCCGGATAATTGAATATCCGGATATCTGGATTTTTGG
>VKKT01011161.1:0-12838 GCA_008038995.1 Haliotis laevigata | reverse complement strand
TGTGGGGATTCGAACCCTGGTTTTCGGCGTGACGAGCCAACGCCTTAACCACTAGGCTACCCAACCGCCCCTCACGGGTGAAGAGACAGCTTGTACTAGCCTGGGGTATTCACGTTTAACTGTGCTAGTCTTCTGAGATACCATGTCGCAGTTTAACATGGGTACCCTACTCGATACAGCGTACTGACTCCGAACCAACCTGTAATTGTTTTCACCCGTAATAAGGGAGGATCATGTTGGGATACACGTGCTGTCTTTTAAAGATTTAGGATTTTGACGACAGAGAGATAGTGACTGTGTGTGTGCACTCTTGAGAAAGGGGGACTACATTTTCATGAGGGTTTCAATTGTGTCATTTAATAAACTTTCAGGACAAAGTGTGGGGGGATGCGCACCCTTCTCTTTCTCCCCACCCCCCTCTTGACCCGCCTATGCTTCCGTGTGGTCGGAGGGCACCATATACAATTCCTCTGTTTTATTCACCACCACGATCATACTGTATCCGCATCTGCCATTTCCTAGGTTACAGGGTACTCTGATTCAAGAGTGATATAACACATACTATATGCTGCATACATTACACGTCTCTTCAAACATAACCCGTGAAGGTCCGGGTTAGAATGAACCTTCAGTAACCCATGCTTGTCGTAAGAGGCGACTAACGCGATCGGGTGGTCAGGCTCGCTGGCGTCATCGGTTCCCGATTGCGCAGATCGATGCTCATGCTGTTGATCACTGGATGGGCTGGTCCAGACTCGAATATTTATTATTTATTAGCTGGAATATTGCTGAGTGCTCCGTTGAACATTTATCTTTTAAGCGCCAAGAAGTTGGGAATTTGGGATGTTTCCTCTTCAGATATATAGCCACACATTCTCACATTATCGTTTTTGCTGCAGGCGCAGAATATATTTTAAAAAATCAAATTGTTTTCTATCATCATGTACCTTCAAATGGTTATCTCCCAACTGACAGACACCCATTTGACATACAGTCGACTGAGAGACACTGAACTAAAAGGTTTATAATACTTATTATTATAACTGAAAAGTACATAATGATTGAAAATAATTTGATTTAAAAAAATAAATAAAATAATTTATACCTAAATACACGTAGAATATTCCAAGGAATATATCAACAAGAAGGCCGATTTTTGTCATGGTTCTGCAGTAATACTCGATTCACAAAAATGGGATGTCCGTTCTATTGAAAACCATACATAATGCATCTCCTTGGTGAACATATGTGTCTGTCGGTGCCTGGCCGCTGTCCGTCTCCCGTGCCCCCATTAGCGGCAGCAGTGGTGTGTGTCCCCACCGGGGACCCCGTCCCCTCAGCCCACTCCATCCCTGTCATCGCGAGACGCGGGGCACGTGGACGCTCGTCTGTCAAACGTCACATTTCGGCGGAAAACGGAAGACTTCGCTACCGCTGTCGAGTCGGTCAAAGTGACATTGTCATTCGGCAAATCTCGAAGAATTTCTTAAAGGTGTTTTGATGAAGCTTTGATGAAATACCGATTAGAATCTAATGGAAACGGATTTAGCCACATCTCTTAAGTAATAAATGAGATGAATACAAGATTTTGTTTGTTTTATTTCAAATTGAATTGCCAGCTGAACACAAACAAAACAAGATCCTTCAATTCTGAGCAGCGTTCGGTCATTATCAATCACTTTAACCAAAAAGAAAATTAATTACACACAACTTCGATTAAGTGAAATATTTATTTCTATACAAGAATATTCTGTCTGTTTGATCACATGCATACTTGGTTTTTGATTGTCGAAATATCTACCTTTCGAAAGTTAAGTTTCTGGTCGATCCAAGCGTCAAAATATTTCATAGGGTTGACAGTGGACCGCAGTTTGACTTTCGCGCAAAATTTGTTACTGTTTAAATATTGACGGTACCTACCGTGTACATAATTGTCAATAAGAAAATTCTGAAAGTCCCATACGTGAAAGACCTACATGTTTTACCCACCTGATCCCATTTTAATGAAACCCGTGAAGCTAGATCTGGGTTAGATTTGATCTTCAGTAACCCATGCTTGTCTTACGACCGGGTGGTCAAGCTTGCTGACTTGCTTGACACACGTCATCGTATCCCAATTGCGTAGATCGATGCTCATGCTGTTGATCACTGGATTGTCCTGTCCAGACATCATTATTACAGACTGCCGCCATATAGATGGAATATTGTAAAGTGCGGCGTTAAACAACAAAGCAATCAACCAACCAACCAACCAACCAACCAACGATCTTAATCAACTAAATTTGACATACCATTCAAGTGTATTTGGATGTTATTTACAATAGCTTATTAACAATAGCAATGGCGCTCACATGTTAATGTACTTCCGGTCAGTCGGCATTGCAGACTGAAACAGCCCACATACCTGTTCTTTTAAGTGTCTTTCCCCAGACAGTGTGAAAAATGTTGTTGACGTAAGAAACAAATAATGGAAAATAAGACCCAATGTCTGATACCGATCTATACCGCATAACTGTTGGATTCCAGATTTCACAATGTGTCAATGTAGTGCAACGTTAAACATTGCAGTTGTTTAAACAGGACAATGGTCTTTTTCAGTGCAGCCCAATCTGACTGAATCCACAGAACATTATTGTAACTAAACGCAGGGGGTTATTTTTTAAAATTTTAGATTAGCCAACATACAATCAATAAAGCATACTTTTAGATTTTTTAGATGACGTTTCCAAATGACAAATTAAGAATGAATAATTTATTCATATGCTTTTCAAATAATTCCATCTAACAATCTCCATCAAACAAAATATGTTCAGAATCATGATGTCACATTGATGATAGCAATTTGAAGACCCGTGCCTAAACGGTTTTACTGAGTAAATCTTTTTTTGTAAGCGATAGTAAAACCTAGAACGCATTCATCGTCATAATAACAAATGCCATAATGATGAATATTATTGTGACTCTTTTGTCACGTACTCGAAGTAACAATCACATCAAAATTGCTCTGTTCGCGGATTGTTTACTTGTCTTTCATCTGAACATATACATGGATGACACGACCCGGTTCATTACCAATTTGGTTTCTTGAAAAAATGACAGTCGATAAAATGTTCGCCGTTCACTCAATGTTCTCAATAAATTCGATTTAAATTCGAAACAGTTAGTCATCCTTGAAACAGAGTTTGAAATGTTTGAACCCTCTGCAAGACTATGAAAACGGGCTGTACGAAAAAAAACATGTGCTTCCATCAAGGACGATGGCAGAAAATTATTTCATAGCAGCACCCGGCAAACATGAAGACAAAGTTCCTTAATTGTTGAGTTCAAACAAACTAGGGAATGCTGATTGCATGTGGTTTGATTTGACTGAGACGCATACAAATTGCGAGACTATTGTTAGAATAGCGTCAGAACCAGAAGTCTCGTGGGTCTCGCGAGATCCCGTGTCAATACGTTGATCAGTCACCTCGTGGCTCGCAATGCCTTCTGGGAGGTCTTTGGTTGCACGCCATCACAACTGTACATTTTTGATGTCCTCGCCTTAATTTTTCTGATAATTAGACGGAAAATAGCCCGTAAGAGATATGTTAGTTCCTGGCAAACAAAGAGACATTGAATACACAAATAGCTGAAAAGTCAAAATAACCCAAACCAATTAACTCACAACCTTATTTCCTAAGATCTGAAGTGCTTTTCAAGTTGGATCGAAATTATCATCATTTGGAGCCAATATGCTGGAAGTTCATCTTTCACAATAATTCTCTTGATTTAGATTGTTAGACGGAATATTATCAAAGTTCATGTAATTAAATTACTTATTCATAATTTGTCATTTGGAAAAGTCAACTAAAATAACTAAAATGATTAAAAAGTATGTTTTGTTGATGTGTTTTGTGTGTACTGATTAGAATAGAAAATGAACTGCTGAGAAAAAGATTTTTCCGACTTAATCTTGTTCTCAGCCACACGCGTCTATAATTCCAGAAGCTAATTTTCAAACGTATGACATGTATGGAATTTTTGTACTTGGAGACATTAATGCTAATCAACCTGGGACCACTTCTGAAAAAAGACATAGCATTGTCGTTTCGGCATGAAAATCCCCAAAATGTATTATCACATAAGTCCGAATATCACATCTATTCAAACGTAAGACAGATTTGATAAAACGTCAGACAGATGAAATAACTTTTGAGGTGAATCAAGTAACTATATAAATCTATCAACAGCTGTATCATACACATTTAAAAAACGATATACTGTCCAAGCTTCATGTAAATACATACTAAAACCAACTAGTTTGGATAAATTTGAATATTTCTACATTCAAATCTGACTAGCATTCTGTTGTTCTGTACAAACTATAGGGTTCAGCTTGTGCATAGGTTTTAATTCCTGATATATCACTTGGATGCTCTTACAGACAATAGCTACTCAACATCGGTAATATGGCGTTATGAAAAACCGAGAAATATAACAAGTTTGAAGATAAAAAGTAGGTATTGAGCCCAGGTGTAAGATATTCAAATAAAAAAATGAAATTAAAAACAGCGTTTTTAATGTTACTGTAGGTTTTTATCAACATTTACTTATTTGAAATATTTCTCAACATTGACAAAGTCTTATTTTTATCATGAAACGAGGAAGAAAATAGTTGCTATAGTATTCATTCCCTGAACAAAAGCATGGTTATACATTTTAATACAACCGAAAGTTAAATATTAACTGTATTCATTCTTAATAACCGGCTCGTGTTATTAATTCCACCGAATACGTCCGATTTTATATTCTCACGTATTACATATTTGATAAAACATTCCAGGAGTAAGTAACTACTCTAACTTAACTGTTCTAGCTAAACAAGAAAAGGACTTGGCTGCAGAAAACATGTACGTGCTCGTCGACCATTCATCAGGTAGCATCAGTGAGCACATCAGTGGTTACAGGTAACCGTGTTTCACATTAGAAATAAGGAAACCACACAATCAGAAAACTAACCACATTGGTTATTATTTCAAGTACATATTTGTAAACGATTTTGAAGATGTGCATTTTCAACATAACTCTTGGGCAAAAGAAATAATACACTTGAAAATTCACAATTCACACGACTTGATACGTTCTCTGTGAACCTGGGATCCATGCTGGCAGATGCGTCATTTGAGCGTCACTTGTGATATAATCAATGGTATCACATCAAATACATCGCCATAGAATAATCATTTCTGATTTGTTTTGGTCAGTTCTAACCTCCATAAATCATTGATGTACACATTCTTTTCCCTCCAGTATATTATAGGTGATTTCCAGTGCTATAAAAATTGTCTTCAGCTTGGGGAAATAACTAAATTCAAATGTTTTAACACTGTTTGTATATATTCTTGTGCCGCCGTTTCCAAAGTTTCATATTCCCAACTGTTGTGTGATGATAAACCAAATATAAAAGCAAAGCAATGTAATAATCTAAAATCAAAATCACTGGAATTAAAAAAAAACATCCACTCTAAACTAGGTGAGTGAAATTCAATTTTATTTCATTTAAATAATTGATGTATTCAATGCGATTCCTCCCTTTTTCATCTTCAAGTACGCCATTTCATATTCTGCGAACAATTACTCTATTCAAAGTATTTTATGGATGTGAAATGGGTTAGATAAAAAAAAATCAGCTTTATAAGTAATCACTTGATAATATTTTATGTCATTTCATTTTTCAAAGCTCTGTTTGATGTTTCGGCCATATAGTATGCCTTCCCCTCGTTGACATTACAAACTCTTTCTACTTTAATTATTTTCTTATACGCTCAACGTGCGTCAGGCAATATATCACCCACAAGTTTCTATGTTCCCCCGAGTTTCAACCCCCCGTCCTGTACAATTTGATGAAGGGCTAAAGCTTTGCGCCCTTATTGAGATAAATGGATTTGAAACAACAAATTTAAAAACTTGAACGACTTTACGTCTTGAAATCCCGCCGGCCTCGTAGCTTCTTGTTACGAATCGCGATCCGAGACGCACAGTGCTCCCCTAGCAATCAGAGATCAACATTCACCAGAATTCGCTTTTATTACGTCGACAATTTTTCATAGACGTGCATTCTCATTCGCCATGAATACAACGTTTATTATCGAGTTTGGAAAGCGGCCTTTGAACCAGTCGATCTATCTATGTCGGATGGCGGTGGTAGTTTGTATACACTGTCTTGAAGTCAGCTGGATTCGACCCCCAGACCTCCCGTGGGATTTGTAATGACCGCATTGTACTGAATATTCATAAGACTGGCATTTGTATCTCCCGGTGTATATGACTAGAAAGACAAATGGGAGTTCGTTGTTTCAGAAATTCGGACTTAAAACATCAGTCTCAGGGGCATGTTTTGCCATCTCTTCTCAGTAATAAAATTTATTGCCTCTTTTCACGACTCGTGTAATGGCCTGGTGTATTGAGAACTGGTCGCTAGTTTGACGAATGATTTAAACTTAGATGTATTTGGCTCCATCTTCTCTCATCTTGTTTTCTTTGAAAGCAAAATGTAATTTCAAGTGTTTTAGCAAGGCAATACTCATTTGCGAACGAGTCGAGCTAATTTGACTAATGATTTGGCGCCTTTGGAGGGTCCCCTGGTACCAACAAGCAGCGGTCGTCCGTATCGTCCCGGTCTTGTAATGGATCAGATACAGATGACTCTATTTCCCTTATTCGATGATTTATGGTTTTCTGTCAAATAGAAAAATTCACTCGTTGCCTCTAGCATCATTTAATTTTACGCACCCTGCGCATGGCTCTTACAAATTTGTTTCCGTCCAATGGCGGCGGTTGGACATGCGCCATGTTGGACGTTCAGCATACGCTTGAGAACGTTGGTTTCAACTCTTCCCGTCGCCCCTCGCCACGTCACCCACCATCCCCGTCCCCGTCTCAAACATGACTTAGAAGATACGATGTCGTAACTTTAATGCCTCGGCCATTATTTCATGAATGAATTAGCTGCAATGACAAATGGTTCAATGAAATAAAGTAATTAGACAATTCCTGTCTCGCTGGGCAGTTATCGTTTAACGATGATTACTGTTTGAGGCGATTATCCCGCGCGAGGCAACGCCGCCACTATCTTGGCTTAATCAACAGACTGCAGTTATTGATGGAGGCATAAAATTCTCAAATGATCATGTATAACAGGCAATTCTATACAGAATCATTAACTCTCTATTTTCGAGTGCATCATTACAAGAAGGCGACTTTGTCCGGGACAAATCGTTTGATAGATATAGCTTCGTTCAAGCATTAAACGTTTCCTGCTTGAATATATAGGCGAACAACGTATGAACATTCCGAATAATTATTGCTATAAATGCCTATCAAAGATTTAATTACAACCACTTATACAAATTAATTAGTCCTTTTTGTAAGGAAACACTTACATCTCAGTTTTTAGCGTTTTTTAGTATTACTCTTTTTGGCTTTTAAAGATTACTTTCTTCACTTCATTAAGACTGTCATAAGAATCTGAAATGAATGTCCGTTATACATTGTGAGGGAATCAATGTTTCAGAGGAACAAATAACGTCAAAGCCAGGGAATAACCAGTCTTGATTATTCTCGGAAACAGATTCCAGGGTATAAGGAAACGTGACGGGTCACTTATATACTGAAAGAAAAAAATAAGGGATCGCATAAGATCACGTTTTAATCACGTCAAACATAACAGACTTTAGTCATTGATTTCAGTGTAAATGAAGAAACTCAGTATCGAGTTTGCCCCCACCTGCTCTTTCAACTGTCTGGCAACGTCTGGGCATACTTCCAATCAATGTCCTCATTGTATATATATGTATATGTATATGTCAGAGAGTAAATGCGATCCTTTATTTTTTCCTTCAGTATATAAATGAAAATCAATGATAGTACCATTAGTTCGCGAAGATGGTAAGCATGTCCCATCCTAAAAAGGTACCCCCCGCCTCTCACATACCATTGTTGACATAAAAAGTAAGTGTTTGTTGTACGCAACAGCAACACGGCTGTGGGACGGCGGTTTGTGGAAACAGATCAGACTATCAAGTGATGGACCCTKTAATACAGTAACACGATAGTGAATTTACCGATCTTGCTGAAGCAGGATACGATATGTTCAGTGTATAAATGCAGAGATTATGTTGCTTGTAATATATATTTGATTGCTGATTACCAATATTCCGTTATATGACGGTCTGTAACAACAAAGACGTATCCTTGAGAAAACTTACTTTATGCCAATCAGGAAACATAGACGAATAACATTTCCTGCTTTTATGTACGACTCTAAGATATCTACAAATATGTATATTCCACTGAAATATTGTACATTTCCAAATATTTGAGCATTTAGAACATTGGTTAAATCAAATAATTGTTAATCTATAACACATGTTGATATACATGTTAGGTCTTTTTTAATTTCTGTTAAATATATTTAACCATGCTTTAGTTCGCTTCCTTGTGTGTGCATATCGGCACCTGATCCCAATAGTGAACAGAATATTCATTATGTTATTCAACAAATGTTTTCATGAAAGTTGGGGTGTTGTTGCATTTTTGAATAATTAGTTACTTGTGTAAATCAGCGCCCATTGCATTCTCTGCTTCCATACAATTGTACTGCTTGTGAAATATATAACTGAACTGAACTATATTTACACTCATCACAGGTATAACATTTATATCATTGCATTCAGGTATGTATCAACAACTCTTACCAGAGAGTCAACACATATCTACGTTAATAATATCATGTCGGTTTTAATAGTAATACAACAATAGCTGTATATATTGCGATCGCTGTTGGAAACACCAATATATACGCCCTGCGCGTTATAGGTGCTTCGACAAAGGTATATGCTATTGACACGGCAATTGCGTTATCTTTTCAATATACAGCATAAACATGTATTCTTATTTCAAAGAAAACTTTTTTCAGATAAATTTCACATTATTGATAATGCAACAACTTTACCGTTTAGAGACATTTGTTTGTTGTTTAAATAAAAAGATACACTATTTTTGTATACTGCTTGTAACATTGTCTGTAAGTAATGCAAGAGTGAGTGAGTTGGGTTTTACGACGCTTTTAGTAATATTCCACAATATCATGACGTCATAATGCTGCTAAACGTGTGGATGGCCATGCCAACTGGTTTAAATTATCAGTAAAATAACATAATAATTATTGTAAATAAGTTCATTCAGTGCTACAAAAAAACACAAAACAAGTAGGTTCTATGCATACGTGTACAAAAGGTCACTTTGAAATCTCTTGTTTGTATAATTTCCCATCCCTCACTATTCTCAAGAACATTTAATCGCCGTTTATGGAAACGCTTTTGTTTCCCCAGAAACGTCCTAATTTCATGTATCCGAACAAACGAACATGTTGAAAGGACAGTCAACACCCCATCCCCAGCACCAATCCCGAAATACACTCAGGTTAAGATATGGCATATGTTTCCGTCCAGAAAAAAATGTATGTGTTCAGCTGTGATCACATATGTAGTCAAAGACGTATTGAATCTACCTTACTGACACTTACATTCACATAGACACGAACAATACAATTGCCGTGAACACCTGGTGTCATCACTCCCTTCAGTGATCCCATGATATATCTTTCGTCAGCGTTTTGCCTTTAATCCCCTGTGGTGTCTGTTTCCACAGATATTCGGGACCGAGTATCTTCCGCTGTTGACGTTTTAAATCTACATACACGTCCTGGTATTGGTGCCATGGGAACGCCTTCATCTGCCGCCGCCACAAACATCACAGGCGTAATTCTTTATTGTCTCACAGAATATGTAACATAATAAATGCTAATGTGATATTTCACAAATAGTTAACGAGAACAAACCATGGTAGCATATACTGACGAGAAAATGAAAGCATACAGCCATGTTAGAAGGTCGCTGAGAGTGAACAAACTAGAAATATCTGTCTAATTGGCATTTTAGAAGTTGATAAATAAGAACTGAGAAAGGTAACCTACGTTATGGATGACAACTTCTATATTATATTATCATGCAACGTTTCGGTAAAGATTCTTGTACTGAAACATCGCATCTTAATATAATAACAATATAATAACTTAAAGTATCTTAACTTTCTTAACAATATATGGATGAACAATTTCTTTATTACAGTGAGATCGACGATTCGGTGTAGGTTGTAACACCGTTATCAAGCAAGTGATGTTAATGATGTGTGTTAGGATCTACACCGAAACGTCGCATCATAATATAATAATAATATAATAACTTACAGTATCTTAACTTTCTTAACAATATATGGATGAACAACTCCTTTATTACAGTGAGATCGACGATTCGGTGTAGGTTGTAACGCCGTTATCAAGCAAGTGATGATGGTGCGTGTTAGCAGGGAGACTATATAACGGTTGTAGAGTATCCCTGGTGTTAGGATCTACACCGAAACGTCACTATCACTGTCATAAGGAAGGTGTTCATCCATATACATCCATGTATTGTTATCCATCCTTACTGATCCAACTTCTAAATACCTTCTTTGATTGGCAATCTACAAGTTGAGGAGAAGAAGAATGAGGATACTTGTTATGGATATATAAGTTCTTTATTCTGTATATACGACGTTTCCACATATATAGATTCTAATGTCGTTGTCAAGCAAGCTGTCGAAACGTCGGATATACAGAATGTAGAAGTTGTTTATCCATGAAAATTGTCCTAATTCTTCTAAATGCCCCTCAAAGAAGTTAGAAATAGTTATTTGATGGTGACACATGTGACGCAGGGTGTGTGTTAGACCTTACATTTGTAGTGTTTCGGCGATTGCTTCCAACCTAGTAAAGTTTGATAACGTTCGTAAAATATTGCTCAAGTCCAGTTTGAAAGCGTATATTTTCTTTTGGCTGGCAGCTTAATGTAAAACGTCGTATATAGACGGAGGCTCTGACGTTCAAGAATCAACAACGTCTGTCTTCACTCGCTTTTAGGAAAATATTACCGAAATAATATCACTGATATCGCATTGTGACTTATGGTAGTCTTTTTGAGTAACATGATCCAAAGAAACTACATTTTAATCCTTGATTTAATGAGCTGTTTCTCTCCAATTTTTCTCACCCCACATGCGACCCTTCTGCCGGGCATGCGCAATGGTCCCATCTGACCGTATCGTATGACGGACAACTCTGAGCTCAGATGGACACGGGGGTAAAAGGTGTAATTACCCAAGTTCCGAGCGGTCCCCTATACCTCACCCTTGTTAGCAGTGCCCATACTGTCATACCGCCTAACCTTTAGCGTAATGGACGAGACAAAAATGACATGATTCGCCTAATTGGGAGCGTGTACGAAACAGCGGCGCACCTGCCACACATAGAGTGCTGAGTCGTGATTGGCTGACAAACCGGAAGTGCTCTACCTGTTTGCGTGTTGGTTTCGTTATCCGATACTACTTGCTGACGACACTTCAAAGTCGCCGAATGGTCCCTCAAGTGTTTTCATATGAGATGATTTGATGATACCGCTATGACGGCGGATCAGAGGTAATTGTTGGAATTAATAAAGCTATAATGACCCGAACTGATATTAAATGTACATCGTTTAGAGAAGGGCTATTTCAGTATCCCCATGTGCGCTCTCTCGTTGTATTTGTAATGACCACAATGGATACTGATAATATCAAATTGGATGGACTTTACATAAATAAGAACACCGTATCATAGCAACGTATTATTGATTGGATAACAACGTATCGTAGTGCCTTGACCTATATGTGGATTTCAATGAAGAGCTGCACTACTTGTCGTTGAACAACTGTGTATCTGTGTGAGTGTGTTAGTGCTGTTTTACACTTTTAGCAATATTCCAGCGATATCACGGCGGAGATTACCGTGTTTCCCGGCGAACGAGACATCGGTTATTATAAACACTTAGTTCCAAGTGTGATAAACAAGATCGGGCCTCTGAGGCTCCCCTGTATCCAACAATTCACATACTACCAATCCGTTCGGACTCAACAGCTGCCGTGGCCCGTTGTAATGTTTGGGCACTTTGGGCATTATTCGAAGTGTTTCTTCGTAGTGTTTAGGGGCACTTCAGGCATTATTCGTAGTGTTTCTTCGTAGAGTATGGTGCGACTTTAGGCATTATTTAAACAATAAAACGTACTGAAACACTCCGCATTATAACAACATTGGGCATCGAACCATTATCCGTCACCAAAGCCCTCTCTTAATAATCCACCCCCGTTAAATACATTTATGCAATAATATTTCTCTATAAGACGATCATAGGTTATTTGACGTACCTTGATTCCCGGTTTGCCCCGATTATGATGGTGTGTTTGTCAGCACCATTCTCCTGCGCGTGGGATTTCACGAAAGTGGTAAACCTAAGGTGCCCATGATGTCATACCGCCTACATCAGGATGATAAAACTGGAACACTGTTCCAAGCGGAGTTGAACTCACTCACTCAACGTGGCTCACTTTGTTCTGTCATTCCCCTATTATTATAACATCTCCGCCATCTGTTGTGTTATAACTGGGGATACCTACTTCACACACATTTTTCGCACATTTAGTATTATGCGATGGACGTTGCAGGACACATCGACGAGTTTTGCATTAAGGTTCGGGGTTTCTAAATTCACCGTGTCTTTTATCACATTAGTGAACGTCGTTGTCTTGGAATGTGAATGTGAGGGTTATCTATTAGAAAATTACAACCCCGACGAGATGATAGGCTGGGATAACCTTACCTTTGGTGAGTGAGGGTGGTTTTACACCGCTTTTAGCAACATTCCAGCAATATCACAGCGGGATATCA
>VKKT01011160.1:5816-16005 GCA_008038995.1 Haliotis laevigata | reverse complement strand
TTTATGGATAACAACTTCTTTTATTATATATGATGCGATGTTTCGGTATGGATTCTTATACCGTTGTCAAGCAAGAGTGAAGTACTACAGCACAGAACAGACTACCATACATCAACAGGGATCAAGTAATAACAACATGTAGGTATGAATCAAGGGGATTAACAACAACAAGGCACGGTGGTAATAATGTAGTGACAATAGGAGGAAGCCAATGGTCCTAGAGGCAGAAACACAATATACATGGCTGATGAGTATAATTAGCAATGATAGCTGGAGTGCTCTAATCTGTTGTTTCACGGAAATCAAACAATATGATAAGATGTAGATTTTAGCTCTGAATATCTGTTTTACAGTTTGCTGTGATATGGACTGGAGTTTTAGTGATCTTTATCATCACTTTTATTGCATATTCGTTTACATACTTGAATATTTGTTTTCTAGCCACGAATAGCTGCAAAATTACATTTACTTACTAACACTTCTCAATTCATGTACCAAGACCAAAGCAAATATCCCACAATATAAACACAAAACAAATTTCAAGTAACAAAACACTATCAGGTATAGTTATCATGTAGCAGGAACATTTGGATATTCAATAACTTTCAACACCCTTGTTTCACTAAATAGCATGACAATATTTCTTGATTTAAAAAAAAAACTTCACTGAAAGAATACTGAATGAACATATTTTGTTGATTTGAAACCAATACACCCAACAGATTCCTCATGAAAAGAGGTTGTGAAGAAAACTGCATAGCAGCAGAATATACTGTGTTTTATTAACAACATTCTACATAACCAGATATCATTATACCTCATTGTACTTACATGGTATAATTTTAACTGATTCACTTGTATGATAAAACCAAGAACCAGTACCTTTAAAAGTAATGGTTTATTCACTGAAACAAACTTTTAGACATGACATTCTTGAATTCATACACACTGTATAACCAGGGCACTTGTGGACGGATTCACTATACAATTGTGAAAAGGCATAATTTCCAGCTTAACATTTTAATGTATATATTAATGTATATGAACACCAAACATTAGATGTGGACAACAATCTCAAAATATGCAAATAATCACTTAGTTCCCAGAATCAGGTCAATGTCATTAATTGGTTGAGCCACAGTGAGCCAGCTTTCCCATATTGTTTCTCTTATCCATAATCCAAACAACACACAGACACAATTTTGTGAATAATTGTTTAACGCCAATGTAAAAAGTAAGACAAAAAATTAACTTCCAATTTCATATTTTAGTTTATGTACCATGCAAATTGTCTTTCACCAAAGCAAGGGACAGGTAAACAAGCCAGTAACAGAAAAAGATATAATGTGACCCAGGATATGAACATCATATAACTGTTGTAGTCGGTGACATGGCAAACTGTTTTTGTGACAATCACATAATATGTTCAACAGTTTTAAAGGTTTTCAGTCTTTTGCTAACAAATGGACAGACATGGAACAAGGACTCAAGACAAAATCTAAAACTTACTTAGTCAAGGCAGTTTATGAAAAACATGATATCCTTTTGGTCTTCTCAAAACGTACACTGAAAGTCTGATACAAATATCACTATTTTTTATGAAATAACACAGAATGAAGATAGCAAAATGCACAAACAACTAAATCAATAATAATGATAATAACAGACAACAAAAACAACCCATTGCAAATTATGATATACGTGGCTTTACATTTTCTTAGGAAAATATGAATCAAAATCCTGCATGGGACTCAAAGTGTAAGGCAAGAAACATCAAACAGTTTATCAATGATAATAATTCAAAGATTACTACCAGTACCTTTCATACAGAATAGCCAGGAATCTTATACTTCAGTTGTCATCACACTATTAAGAGCAGTCCTCTTCGCTGTCAACTATTCTAAGTTGAGGCTACTAACAGCATCTCCCTCCCTTAACCTCTATCTAAAGGTTGGCCAGGAAAACCTCATTTTTTTCCAAAATCTGATGTCTGGATGCATGAAATAGGAAAGTGGGTGATGTAATTTACTAGTAGTTAGAATTGTTTGAATTATTAGCATTGATATCAACTGTTTGATAATTCTTATGAATAACATTTTAATTGAATCAGACAGAATAGTAATAGTGACATCCAGTTATACCTCAGAATTTAGAGAGGAGAAAATTTAACCTCCATTCCATGAATTGTTTCCTCTTTAAGCAAGCCTAATGGTTCCTAAAACAACTGATCGAAGTACCATCATATATTTTGGTCCAAATCCTCACTTGTGATCCATCAAAGTATAACCATCGATGACATGACAGTGGCCTTTGACTTTATTCCCCAGACTTCTGAGCATGATACCAGGCAATAACCTATGACCCCTCCTACACCTTGTAGACAAAAATACTGGTAGTTCTTTAGGTTGAAGTCACCATGACACAATACACCACTGTAGGACAGGGCTGTAAAGCTATTGTAAATCTGCTTGTATGAATGACTAAAAATGTGGCTTCAGTAATGTTTTTATCCGAGGTCTCAGATGAGATGATAAAAGTTATTTTTTCCTCCCATTCTAAAATAAAATTAAAGAGCATGAAAAGGACATGCCTGCGACTCTTACAACTCCATGCCATGTTGAGTGTGGGTATGTTATGTCCTAACTATCCAGGACCTGTAAACTGGTTCTTGCCTAAGGACTCTGATAGGGTTTTGATAGATATATTACTCTGATTTTCGGGATGCATGATGCCTGAGAAGTCAAGAGAATGGACCTGTGAGACTGCAGCTGCTGTGGCCATGGCTAAAAGAAAGCTGCTTCATGATCTTTTTTAACCATGTTGTCTATGACAAAGGTTAATAGAGTTCCCTTGACAGAGCAGACAAAATGACAGACAGGTTCAATATTGGGAATGTCGGTGGAGTTTTGCAATTCCCAAAAAGAGAAGAATTATTAGGAGTTTGTTGAGGATGGAATGATTCATAGTCAGTCCATTGTTTTGGAGACCAGAGGGTACAGCAGACCTGTATTTTGATGGTGACAGAACTGGCTGAAATGGAACTGGAAAGCAGCCCCATAGGAATGGTTACAGTTCCCATCTCCACTCCTCATCCTCTTTGCCATTGCCTGAACTTGTTCCATCTGTTTTAAATAGGCACAGAAGACCTTAATTTACTTTGAGTGGTTTTCCATACCAAACACACCCGCACTGTAGGATGATAATAATAATAAGTGCATTTATAATGCGCTAAACTCCATTCACAAGGTGGATGCGCATAGCGCTAACAATCTGACTATTATTACCCCAGATAACACAACCTGGAAGTGAGGCGCTAGGTTATTAGTCACAAGACTTATCCCTATTCCCCATTTCAACAATAAATCTGTCTAGGTGAGACCAGGGAGAGAACGCCGGAACTGCAATGATGTATACATGTCAAACAAGTCCAGGAAAGTTGTGTCCCACTTCAATATTTTCAAATAGAATACCTGCAAGCGTACAGACCATTATGTAGACTCTGTAAGGTGATCTCTGTTTCTTTCTGATGGCTGTCATATTTGGATCAGCAAATTCACTGGACTAGTGATGGTTGTCTGTCATCTTAAAGTGACCACTTCTCACAAGTGGATGAAGAGCATGTAATCTAGGCCAACAACACGTTTGCACCTAAGGTAAAGAAACGATTATCCTCTTCAGGTGTATTGAAGAATAATAACTATAGAGTCTTTGCAGAATATGTTACTTGTAAGCTGCAATCACAGAGTGACAACAACCAAACTTAAGTGCTATGACAACACATAAAAACAGTTCATGACACAAGCACAGACAGGAAAGGAGGAAGATTTTCCCCCCTCAAGCATGCTGATAAGGTGTGGGTTGCAAGATACTATTACTTGTAAATAGGTATGGACAGTGAAGAAGACTTTTATTAAAAATCTGAACATTATATAACATGATGACTAAAAGATATATATGATTTCTGACAATTGTGTTCATTCAAGATTTTTCAGGCAGAAAGCATGATTACAGTAATATTGCCTTATTTCAAATGGTAAAAAATAATTTATGATGTAAATCACTACTTATTATTCAGTTTCTAATTTAAAATAGCATATGATTTGACACAAACATGACAATATTTCTTGGACGGTATATACTGTAGTCTTCGGCAATCTTGCAAATGTTGAGCGACAGTCTTTTGGTTATCCTACCATCTGTCAGCATGACCAACTTTGTTCCTGCAAAGCAAACAAATAACAGTTAACAATAAAATTACTTTTCATTGGATTAATTTGCGTTTCTTTGTTTAAAGATGCAGAGAGCAATATTCCGTCTTTTCCATCACTTTCAGCAAATAACTGATGACCAGACTGGTTAAGGTACCGGTAAATGAAGCACAGTCACCAAGCCTGTTAGTTGCCTCTTCCAAAAAGCACAGGCTGCCCTATATTCTAACCCAGAATTACCAAGGGGTTTTAAAAATAATTGAAATAACATTGCACAAAGGCACTATTGTTCACCAGTAGCATAAGTGATACAACTATTGTTGGGTAAAATGGACATAAAGTTTTAACTTTCATTATGGCCAACATCACTGAAGCATTGAAAAGCATTGAAGACCATGTCTTGAAAGCACTACCTGGTGATAAGATATTTGAGGAAGAGTTAGTGTGTCAGAACCCACAAAATGAAACAAGAGTTTTGATCAGTCTAGTAAGACCAGTATCATCAGTGAAGAAGGCCCCAAAAAGTTCATTGAACAGGGGAAACGAGCCTATCAAGCATTCCTTACCAAAACACATGAACTGGTAGGAGATTTATGATGAATTGTTTCCCCCAAATAAATTTTTATTGATGGTAGTTCTACTTGTTAAGAAAATATCTGAAATAGTAGTGGTTGCATTTTTTTAAAAACAGGGCATCTCTGTATAATAGTAGTATAGACGATGAGAAAATGCGCACCACTCACCACAGCCCCACTAACAAAGGACAAATTTAGTGGGAGCAGAACTGGAGTGAAAAGGAACAATTACATGTATTGTTAGTAATTTGCTAGTAAACTTGCCTCTGGGTTATGGTTGCCTTTTATCTGTGGGTACCACTGAGACATACAGAAATGGAAATGAAATTTTAAACTAAGTCATAGTTATCTCTAGTGGTATTCCTAAGTAGACAAGTGATTATCTCCCCTTGCTGTGGCGATTTTTATTAACTATCTTCTGCAATAGAAATTGGGGAGGGATTCAAACCTAGGTCCTTTTCCTCTGCCTCTGAAGTTGTTTGAGGCTCCACAGTTTGATGAAGATGCAGATCGCAATGTAGTGTCTGACGCCTGGTCGTAAGCTGACCTCTGTAAAGATTCCGAACGTCCCGACGGCGGAGGGCAAGATACTGTAGAAGAGGTAGTATCTCTTCTTCACCTCTAAACATATTCTGTGCCAGGTGTGCTGAGGCTAGCTTCTGATCTTGTTTCCTAGTAGTGATGGCATCCTTCGTCTTGATAGCCTGTTGGCACTGGCCGTTAAAAGTAGACAAGGATTTAAAGGCTGTTGAAAGAGCTGGTCCTTATTGAACTTGGCTTGTATAATCGGTCAAGAGCTGGCCCACTGCGTAAATTTGATTCTGTGTAGCATCTGATACACGACCCCCAGAAAGGAGTGCGCCAAGGCTGCCTCACTAGCTGATGTAGATACAAGTGTGTCCTTTTTAACTCCTGAATAGTCCTGGAAAATAGGAGGTTGTAATGCACAAACTTCCGCCACAAACCAGTTCACATAAGAAAGGATATCAATGGCTTGTTCTAACTCCCGTAATTCCCTTGAGTGACATGTGATGTAAAATCCTTCGAGGTTCAAGATTCAGGCTGGTTGAAATCTCTATCTAGCTCTGGTGGATGGCCAGGTATTGTCCAATCATGAATGGCATAAACTGTTTTAGTGTGTACTTTGGGTAGATTACGGTATTTAAATAATCTTATTTCTAGCCTCAGGTAATTGCATGTTGGAGTCTAAAGCCGTTTTCACCACTGACAAATTGGGAAGTGATAACCTAGGAGTCCATTCCGGTGGAAGACATCCCAAAGATCCAAGTTCAACAGATATCTCAAAGTCCGGCTCGTCCGATGAAGGAGGCATAGTACATGGATAAAGTCTATGAATAAACTCCAGCTCTTCTCGGAATATCCAACCCTGCATATAATCCTCTGTCGTAGTGGGCATAGACGGCACAGTCAGTAACCCCTCTTTCATAATCAACTCCGGATGAGGGAAGCACTGAGGCCTTCTCAATCTGATTGGCAGGTTATCCGCATCAATGTGCAGCTGTGTCAAAGGATCTTCTAAGCCGGCCAACCGATCACACTGACTACCCATGGCCATGGTAGCCGTCCGCTGGTAGTCCGCCGCATAGCCAGTTCTCACTGTACTTGCCGTAGTAAAGGTTATCTCACTCTGCGTTGATCCGATGCGTGTGAGCCGTATAATATATACGTTTCACTGGATCAACCCAGTAAGGCTTTTGCGGCTCTGACCCAGTCCGTGTGGGAACGGTAGTAGGGTCAACTGCAAGTTGTTGAAACCCAGGGACATAGTCCCACACACTCGAAACCTTTCGCGTTTTCCACCAGAGGTATCAGACACCAGCTTCAGACAGGGATGATACTCAGCTTTCCCATGTAGAGCACCACCATGGTCTTGTCGGCATCTCTTGAGTCTGAACGTCTCACAGCCGATTGGCTAATAGGATCAGTCATCTGAACTAGATGCCTCTGAATATTTAAGAATTTTGCAGCGTTATGTGACTATTTCTTTTAGGGACTGATTCATAGTGGCATTTACATCTTGTATAAATGACAAAAATAGAGCTATAATGGCATCAAGATCTAACTTGTCAGATGACGAACGTGACTTGGGCTTGGATTTGCTCTTTTATTCTGATTTAATAGAAATCGTAGAGGAGCGAGAGGAGGAATTAGTGCATTTAGAGAGCTCCGAGGACAAGGAAAGCTTCCTTTTCTGCTTCCTTTTCTCAGACAACAAATGAGAAGTGTCCCTTTTCTGCCAGCCATCATTTGATAGTCCCTGACATAACAAACATGGAGCTTGCAAGGTACACCCTGGCCCCGTAAGGCAAGCCGCACATAAGGAATGAGGGTCCAATTTCGATATAAACTTTTGACATTGGAGGCAATTACATTGTGACATCATGTTTTGGTGGGAAAAGTTGAGTCAGTGATAACAAAGAAATATCACATAAATTCACTCAAACATGAGGAATGTGATTGTTCAGTATAAACGTTGAATGAACGTTGGTGAACGTTGAAAACTGGAAGAGATAAACAAACTTGAAGAAAACTTGAATCACTTCCAAATCTATAACAAAACTTGTACATGGCCCATACAGAAACATTATGGAGGTTTTCATAATGTGGTGTCACAGCAAGCATAGATAATCACTTGTCTACATAGGAATACCACTAGGGATAACCATGACTTAGTTTAAAATTTCATTTTCATTTCTGTATGTCTCAGTGGAACCCATAAATAAAAGGCAACCATAAACCAGAGGGAACATAATTACGCTTAATAATGGAAGGTTGGTCCAGTTTTCTCATTGTCTATCATACTTCCAGACCAAACACTACCTTGACTATTGTCATTATTTTTCAGAGCAATAGCATTGTAGGATATGCCAACGTCATTGATGCTGTTATTGCTCAGCGCATGAACTAAATCCATTCATAAAAAGAAGGTCAGGGCTAAGATATTCCTTGTAAAGAGTCTTCTCTTGATGATCTGACCACTCATTGGTGGATCTGAATCTGAAAGGATGCTGCTTCTCCTTATTTCTAGACAAGTATGATTAGGTAGACACTATCCCCTATATAGGTTCAATGTTCTCTTATCTTACACCTTCTGGAGATAAGTGATTGAGTGAGTGACTTAGTTTTACTCCGCTTTTAGCAATATTCCAGCAATATCATGGCAGGGGACCCCAGAAATGGGCTTCACATGTGATATTGTGCCCATGTGGGTGTAGAGGTGAGAGTGTTAGTAGGTTTTGATCCATTGCAAAACACACCTTCCAATTTCTTGACCTTGGGTGATGATTTCTGATAAGACTTTTTGGCTGATCCTTGCAGCCTCTTTCATGCATTTGTGAGCTTGTTGTATTATTAACTTTTAATGTCTTTGCAAGAAGTACATCTTGCCTAGGTTGTGCCTTATGCATTTCGAACTCTCAGAGCAACACTGAACGTGTATACTAACTACTTTTGAGAACATCTATAATTGTTGCACGCAGTTATTAACAACTAACTAGAAGTCAAAATGAAATATTTTGATGTCAGCACACTCAGGACAAAAGTGAAGTTTATCTTGCGGGTGGCTGTTGTTATAAGGATAGAGTGTACCTCAAAACTAATAAGATGAAATGGCTGTAACTAGTATGTCTGTTGAAAGATGTAAGAGATTGTATAGAGTGATGACAGACAAAACAGAAATTTATGGATATTGATTAGATATTTAAAAGAATTTCAAATTTCTGGTTTCCTCAAGGAAAGGGAACAGAACTTACATGAATTGGCCACCAGAGCCATCCCATTGGCCTTCAGAGGTCAACAGTGAACTGTTATCAATCTATGGACAACTGGATGTACCACCAGATGTGCTATGACATTATTGATTTACTTAACTTTGAAAAAAATATAATTTTCAAACTACACCCAACACACCAAACTGTATTACACTTTGAACATAATCACCAAAAATAGAATTTTTAATAAGGCTGCTGTGGGAAATTCAGATGTCATCTTAAGTAGTAATAAGCATGTGATGCTAGCATTATTGGTCATATCAGGTGAGCTAAAATAACAGAGGCAAACACAAATAGACAACATACTTGCCAAATATTGGTCCATTTAAGTCAGCAACACTGAAAGAAGAAATGACTTGTAAGAAAAACACATAAAATATGTATAGTGTATAATGTGTGTGTGTGTGTGTGTGTGTTTTATTCCTAAATGGAAATATCAGTTAGAATCAACTGGATATTTTGTAGGTTTCTGAGAAGAAAGATGCTAAGAATACCAGTAAATGCATCTCAAGAAACTGCAATGTAGAAATATAAGGTGATGTACAATAGACAGTACACATGTGTAGGGGGGAGATATCAGAAAAAAAAGAAAAACAACATAAATATTTTCAAAAGTGTTTTACAAGTCACAAGCATTTGGTGTATGTGCTGACAAAAGACCCCAGATAGCCTGTTTGAGCATTGGCTAGTGGATATCATTCAAATCATGATTTTGTTGACCGTTATAAAACTGTGCTGAGATTGTAAGTGGTATTAAAGTGGTATAAAATTGCTAAGATTATCAGCCGTAGAGTGACTTGTAAGTCACAAACAAACACTTTTCTAAATATTTTTGCTGTTTTGAGGAAAATAAGGTAAGCTTCTTTTGTACTTCAGTAGATCAAAATTTAAAATATGGCAAAACAAATGGACTCAGATGTTGAGTCCCAATACTTTAGAGTATATAAACCAACTTGCATTGACACATTGACTGCCTATCATGAGTATATTTGTAGTATCAATTCTGGGTGAATTTGCCACTACGAGTTATCTCGTAGCTATATCAGTGGTATTTTAAAGCAAGTTTCACATGTTGGCAAAATGGGCACAAGAAACAAATGATTGCTTCTTGTACCGCTATAACTACATTTGCGGCTATATAACCACCGGTATATGTGCCCAATTTGTCAAACACAGTACTGATATCCCCCAAATATAAGGTAAATAAATGATCATCCTCTTCAGCTGAAAAATACTACCGTTAACTATCAAGCTTTATTAAGATATGTTACACTGACAAAATTACAAAAATAATGTGCCTTACAGATCATATTGTTGACACTTGCACACACAGAAAAGAATAGAGGTTTTCCCACTTTACACATACATGAGATGTGCATAGCCAGATACTTTTTACTTGCACAACACATTTTAGAAAAAGGACTTCCACTGAAAATCTAAAGATTTTATAGTATGATGACAGCCAAAACGCAAGATTTCTGGGTGTGATCTAATTGGGCAATAATAAGAACTGTAGTATTGTCCTTGTGGAGACGGTTGTGGAGGCCATAGTAATATACTGAAAGCCATTAAAAACGCAATTGGTATTTGCTGTCCTGAAACTTACAAAAGTTCT
>VKKT01011121.1:12705-23250 GCA_008038995.1 Haliotis laevigata | reverse complement strand
ATGGTTTTGAACAAATAGGGGATATGTTCCGATAGAAAACAAGACCCCCCTGAGTACAATTGTAATCAAGTGATATCGATCAGTATATCGCATATGGAAGGTAACACGTACTTTGATCTATTTTACAGTATGAACAGTATGTTGTAATGTGGGTCAGCCTATTTCATTATGTTAATGACAGACAGTCACCGAATACAAGTATTTATCCTGAAAATAATAGATCGATGTCTCATTGCTTACCACCAAAGCATTTGCTCTGCTTTATTATTCAAATCCCTTTTATTCAATAATTCTTAGCCTCTGAACTTGCGATATTGAATTAATAGGCGTACGGAGAATACTGATTAAGTAAATGATAAAAAGGAAAAAAGACCAACTGTATACTAATGATGTTGTTTAGCAATTTTCCAGCTTTATGGAGTCAGTCTGAAACTAAATGAGTCTTGACCACATAATCCAGTGATTGACACCATGAGCATCAACCCTGCACAATTGAGATACGATGACATGTGTCAACCAAGTCAGCGGGACTGTCCATTCGATCCTGTTAGTGCCCCATTATGACATGTATGGTATTGTGAAGATCGATTCCAACTCGGATCTTCACTTGTTGTGTTTTAATTTGTTTATGCGTTTAGTAACAAACACAGCGTAACAACCACATACTTACACGCATACAGAGCAAGGAAACGGTTCTTCGGTTTGTTGTTAGGTTTTATAGCGGCTTCATGTGGATGTCTTGCACCATATGGGATCATCTGCGTCACATATGGGCATGCAATACATTATTCATTATGCAAAACAAGACGACGTCTCGTACACAGGAGGTTCCTCTCCGCTACCTAACGGGTATTTTAATATTGATATTCTTTGATGTACCCAAGCTCTCCCATGTTTTCTGAATGGATGAACAAAGAAACTTAAGATTGAGGAACAACATTCAAATCCTGAATCTTAGTCAAATCATGTAAAACCAAATTTCACGCAAAATTCATTTTACATATGGCAAACAGTGAAGCTGTATAACGTAACAAATCTTATTCTTACGTTAACTATTTATAATAAGCAAACCTCAAATTCCGTTCCAAACGAGGCTTTCGCCATCTTTTCAATTATACACTGTTTCAGGTTATCCAGCCGCATGTTAGGTGGCACCCAGTTGTAATAGGTGGCGGCAGCATCGTTGCCTCCGTCGACTTCAGTCTCAACAGAAAACACGGCATCCTCATCTTCTTCCATTGCAGGTGGTCCGTGGGTGGAATTACTCGTGTATGGTTTATCTGAAAGGATGGATGGTTGATTGTGATTTGATCACAATATATACACTATATATACGTAGTTCCGACCAGTAGAAAAGATATGTTTTATTTTTAACTTCGAACCGGACGTTTTAGCTGTAAAACTGCATCTAATTCCCAAATATATTAATATAAAAAAAGTATAATTCACAAGAATATGGTCATTTATATTAATACCATAATTATGTTTGTTTGTTTATATGATAAGTTTGACCCTTCCAACAGAACAATCTAAATTCCCCTATAATCACGAGCCTCAACAAGTGTCCCACCAACTTAGTCAAGAGGACCATCTCCACCACCATCCATGACAAACCCAAACAACAGCTTCATTTCTTGTTCTTAGTCTCCCACTGGCCTCTCATAATTATGTACCAGTTGTTTCTTATTCAATTACATGTTGTTGTTAATGTTAATCTGCTTTTGTCAAAAGATAATGTGTATATATATTCCTCTACATCTGGTTGTATTCACTTTTAGCTTGATAATGATGTAAGAATCTACATCGAAACGTCGCTCTATACAATAAATAAGAAGTTGTCATCCATAAAGTTGTACGTTCATTTTTGAGTCACCAACTTCTAGAATGCCCGTCAAACAACTGGATAGGTTAGTTTGCTATTGGTAATGTGACATATTGGTACTATAAAATAGGGATGTTGCGATACTTGTTGTCCAAGTGTATACTATAGTTTTACCTCCTAAATAGTTTGATTTTACCTTTAATTGCTGCGTTAGGAAGTCCTTCCGATGGAACATGTTCTCTCGAGTCATCGTGTTTCCGTTCTCTCCTATGGCAAATAGTTTCATTAAACCCCAGCAAAGTATTAAGGATAATATAACATATTATTATTATTATGTAGCATTTTAGACTCATAAGCATATTCTCATTGTTTTAAAAGGAAAAGAACTGTACACGCGAAAAAAACCCAGAATAGATGAAACGCTTATTCAAATAAAACTATGAGCGTCTACAAAATCTATAAGAAATGCAAAACAGTTACCGTTTCTTGCAAATGACAATGGCCACGATAACGGCGATGACTAGTAGAGCTGCAACAGACCCTCCAATAATTGCTGCAGTGATAGCTTTATCAGCCAGAGCTTTCATGAAAAGAAAATTGTTACAGGTTACAACTACGTGACTAACCATTAAAGTTTTATACCAAAATACCTTAAATTTACTGTGAAAAGACGAAGGGATGGACATTTTACCCGTTGAGCGTGAGGTTACAAATAACGAAAAGAGAAAGATAAATAAGTATTTAACATATATATACACAGACTTAAAGTGTATGTTTCACTACCTACGCCACTGCAGTTAGATTTTAAGTCACATCGGCAATATTTCAGCCATGCAGTTGACACAAGATTCGATAAATACGTTAGTAAAGCACAAAGCCAAACAGATGAACGATAAAGCTTAGTCTCCAGACAGACACAATCAAATCAAATGAATACATACAAGAGGATAAGGAGACGAGGAACACACGCACGCACACACACGTACACGTACACGTGTATGTATACATAAGAATAACGGAATAACACAATATTTAGTGAGTGAGTGAGTTTAGTTTTATGCCGTACTCAGCAATCTTCCAACTATATGGCGGCGGTCTGTAAATAATCCTCTCTGGACCAGACAGTCCAGTGATCAACAGCATGAGCATCCATCTGTGCAATTGGGAACCGATGACATGTGCCTGACCACCCGATCCCGTTATTCGCCTCTTAGGACAAGCATGGGTTACTGAAGGCTCATTCTAACCCAGACCTTCACGGGTACAGTATTTAGAATGTCATCTCATTTGCTTGTGACAAGGCGTCAATCTACTATTTTAACATCGTGCTTTAAACTTCCTGCCACATGTTATTGAAATCGCGATATGGGAGTGGAATTTAGGGCTTACCATCTGTACAAGTGTCCCCCGTCCATCCTTCTACACACCCTCTAGGACAGGCTCCTGTTATCTTGTGACACACATCGCCAGCCTGACATTGTCCGCACTGGAGGCTACAGTCCTCACCATGAGTACCATTGGAACATGCTGATTGTATACCACACAACATATGTAGTTTGGTACATAAAAGGTCAAATACATTACAAGCAGCCACGACACGACTGTCTTCAAGACGAAACTTTCATGATGACATCATGCTTATGTGTTTGCTTAAAAACTAACAAATAATTACACTATACAATGTAAATGCAAGTGGCTCTAAGAGTTGAAACCTACTGTGAAGGTAATATGACAACAGTTGGTGCAAGTGCATTTTAATCGATAGGCGTTTGTTATGTAGTTATCAATATGTGCACAAAAACTGTAAAATAATTTTAAAATTATGTCAACTAAGCAACGATTGTACAATTAGTTGTTTCCAATAAATAACAAAAGTTAATCATATTGTATCTAAACATCGATAGGAACAAAGGAAGGTCCGGGTTAGAATTAACCTTCAGTAACCCATGCTTGTCGTAAGAGGCGACTAAAGGGATCGGGTGGACAGTTTCGCTGGCTTGGTTGACACATGTCATCGTTCCCAGTTGCAGAGGTCGATGCCCATGCTGTGATGACTGGATTGTCTGGTCCAGAGAGGATTATTTACAGACCGCCGCCATATAGCTGGAAGATTGCTGAGTGCGGCGTAAAACTAAACTCACTCATTCACTAACTCGATAGGAACAATTTGTGTCACATGTGAAAATGATGAAAATTGTTGTTTTATGAACGCTACTCCCACAAAATATACTATGAGACCAAAAGATATCTTGATTGATCTGGTGTCAAAATTATTAAACATTAACTCAAATTTACATAATTGATACTTTTTCTATGATATTAAAATACAGGGAGGGGAGTGGGATGGACCTCAGTAGCTCATGGCCTGATATATTTTGTCTTTGTAGAAGAGAATAGTCATTTGCCCAGGAAAGATTGTGTCCACGTCAGAGTCATGTATTATATCTCCGTACAGCTATACATTGGTCTAGTGGATATATCGTTTGCTCGCCCACCTGAAGACCCAGATTCGATTCCCAACATGAGTACAATGTATGAAGCCCATTTCTGGTGTTATTGCTGGAATATTGCTAAAAGCTGCGTACAATCATACTCACTCACTCGCTAATCTTAATCCCCCATTACATATATGCAACACCAAAAATGATAATGGTTCCCATTAACAAATAAATTCATTCTAAGAGAGTTGTTCGTCAGCACCATGCTCACTGATTTCACTGTTTCAATGAAGTGGATGCTAACCCAAATAGGCTTTCTTCACAGTCTCGCTGTGATCATGATATGATTGATAAAAGGAGTGTTAATGCCACGTCAATCATTCATTAGGTTACTCCGAGGCAAGGTTTTGTGTATTTGAGGTCACCCTAGACAGACATGTATGTCGTATCAAGTCATTCAAGTTGCAGCACCCATAGTCGACTTTACGTTGGCAATGGGTGTATACAAAATCAGATCTTAATGTCGGGGGAAACTGCCGATTGTGTGATAAATGCTTCTATATGCAGGCAAACATTCCTTTGGCACATTGCTATTTCATAATACCAAACGTAAGACTTCAAGTAAGCAAACAGTGCTTTCATATTAATGCTCATTGAATCTGAAGACAAACATATTCATTATCTTAACTGTCATAGACTTGGGTCCGTACTCACGTTTCAGACATAACCTCGTGTCACCATTCATCCATCCTGCTGCACATCCTCCAGAACATGTTCCTGTTTTCTTGTCACAGCTGACACCACTGAGGCAGTTTCCACACTTGTAGGTACAGTTATTACCATAGGAACCATCTGGACATGCTGTAAAAGCCAAACATTTAAGAAATATCCACCAGCATGGTCTCCCTTCAATTGAACATGTTCGCAAGCAGGACCATTAAACCTTAGCCTCATTAATGAATCAAACATAATCACCTCCATGACAGGTGTCGTCATTCATCCATCCTGCCTCACACCCCTCGTCACATGTGATAATGAAACCAAAAGTCGTTCTTCGGATCTGTAGCATCATTACTTACACTGAAGACATAACACTGAGTTGGACATGCTCCGTTTGTCATCATCAGACGCATACATTTGTATATTTTAGAGATATTCACCTTGATGACATGTGTCGTCATTCATCCATCCTAATGCACATCCCCCAGGACATGTTCCCATGGTCTTGTCACAGCCGACACCATCAAGACAGTTTCCACAGCGGGAGCAGTTGACTCCATAGGAAGCATCTGGACATGCTGCACAAACATGAGACAAAAAGTTCAAACTAAAGGCTGATGATAAAAACCCTGGAACGTATGCAAAAACATACGTATTAAGCTTCAGTTTCACATCAATGATCAGCTGTCACATGCCATCAAACATATTTACCTTGATGACAGGTGTTGTTCATCCATCCTGCTGCACATCCTCCAAGACAGGTGCCCGTAGTCTTGTTACATATGACACCATCACTGCAGTTTCCACACTGGTTGGTACAGTTGATACCATAGGAACCATTTGGACACGCTGATCCCAAAATTGCAAGACAAAAATTCAACCATATTACTACGTATGGGGATCATTCAATTGAAAACACAAAGACATCACACTCAAATCAAATCCAGAAACATACAAATTCACCTTCATGGCAAGTGCGGTCACTCATCCATCCTGCTGCACATCCCTCGTCACACTTTCCCGTAGTCTTGTTACAGATAACACCATCAAGGCAGTTTCCACACTGACCAGAACAGTTGACACCATAGGAACCATCAGGACATGCTGCACAAGCAAACGGCAAAACGGTAAAACGTCTCATTGTAGGGTGATGACCGTAGGAGTGAAACATTCTGTAAGCACATAAATATTTAAATTCAGTTTCACATTAAGGAACTGTTGTCATGTATCATCAGAAAAAGTAACCTTGATGACAGGTGTCATTCATCCATCCTACGACACATCCTCCAGGACAGGTTCCTGTGGTCTTGTTACAGATGACACCATCAAGGCAGTTTCCACACTGGCAAGAACAGTTGACACCATAGGAACCATCTGGACATGCTGCACAAACAAAAACGAATCAACAATCAACACGGAAAATTACCACACTTTTATTAGACATTACGACAATGCGAAGATGGAAAAAAAACTAGTCACCTGGAGAATCATGTAATTCAAACTAAGGGCATATATTGACCCAGACAAGATTTGTATAAGCCTCGTGGTTGGCAGAATATCAATGTACTGTATTTGACATTGTATTACTTTTTGATAACCAAAGTGAATATGACGTGACTGCAGTGATTTATTCTTATACTTGTCACCCCTCTTTCGTCTGTTTCAAAATTGAGAGTCGTTCGCACATAACATCGCATAACAAATGAGGTTTTACGTTCAACATCTGATCTTGCAGACCATGGTTACAATATGTGAATCCCATTTCTGGTGTCCCCTGCCGCGATATTGCTGGAATATTGCTAAAAGCGGTGTAAAACCATACTCACTCACTCACTCACTATTGCAGACATTCGCAATTGACTTGAGGGACGCAATCAATCATAATGATAAACCTTTCAGCTCTCCAGTGCATCATTAATACAGGGTGGCACTATAAGTTATCACATTCAATGGAAGTTGACATTGGTTACCGTAATAATCAAACGACCGTTAGGTTTTATCCCGGAGGCAAGGGTCTGATAATTCCCAATGTCAAACTCCACGAATGTGATGGCGCATTTATCTTACCGAATGTTTCAAGCTATCATGAATAAATATATTTTGACAGAAAACAGCTGACCGAATGACATAGGATGACCTATGAATATATCACGTGACATACACCGATTGCTGTCGACGTACGCTTTATGCATGTACCGAGGTATAAGGCATTAGGTGGCCCTCGGAAAAATATATGCACCAGGTGGGTGGTGTGTATAGAAATGTGTTGAGGGTCACGTGGACCAATCAGAGATCGAGGTTCTTAGATGAGGTAGGATAAATATCTGCCAATAGTTCTGTTACTGTCTTCACTGTGCAGCATGTTTTCGACCAACTCTTTGCTCACTTAAGTAATTTTCTTCCGTATATTTGTAACTGTTTTTTACACTGATCTGCCTTTAATGTCTTCCTCTATTTAGATAGTTTTCATTGTAATTGATGTGATCAGTGGTCGTTAGGTATGTTCCGTTACACGTACACTGATAACTAATCTAATTCTTTCCGATGAGCGTTATTGTGTATGTTATACATATACGGTCGGTATTATGAATTATTCAATTCTTTGCTTTTTGAAGGCGAGATAAAAGTACTGTATACTCTTTCAAGGAATGCGTGTGTGTCCTAACTTTTCAGGAATACTGTATCCTACTTGTGTGCATGAGGCTTATACATCTACACACGGAATGCGTGTGTGTCCTACCTTTTCAGGAATACTGTATCCTCCTTGTGTGCATGAGGCTTATACATCTACACACGGAATGCGTGTGTGTCCTAACTTTTCAGGAATACTGTATCCTTCTTGGGTGCATGAGGCTTATACATCTACACAAGGAATGCGTGTGTGTCCTAACTTTTCAGGAATACTGTATCCTACTTGTGTGCATGAGGCTTATACACCTCATTAAAGAATAAAATCACGGATTATTTATATTCCTGTTTGTAGTTATGCCCCGACACTTATATTCATAATTGTATTGGTAAAATTTACCATCGCTATTAAGTATGCTGCTTATATTTCAGTTTGCCCTGAGACACATCTGTGTGAACATTTGTATGTTATAGTCGTTTCCCAGACACACTCATGTAAGAATAAAACTACACACATAGCACATAATGGGTGATGTCTTTGTCGAATCTAAATTTTATGTCATACCTGTTTGGCAGTCGGTACCATTATATCCAGGGAAACACCCACTAGAACAGCGACCAGTGATCTTGTCACATATATCAGTATTGTTAAGGCAGCGGCACTGTTTGTCACAATTTTCAGAAAACCAGCCGTCACTGCAAACTGAACATATACAATACTTATCATCATTTGATCTATATTGAAGAAAAGATGTAAACTGTGAACAATATATGGTAAAGTACTGGATATAACTACTGGCTCTTATGGAAACCGGTTCTTCATGTTGAAATGTGAACATCTAGCATCCCTATTATGGGACATAACTAACAAAAAATATTATGATTAGTGCCACTTCGTCACATACCAAGTATCAGCACTTCACACAAAGTAAGGAATTTCAGTGGACCAGGTATCCGTATAGTGACCGTGGTTCCTGTCAGTGGCTGACGGCAGGTGACGTTAGCTATAGGAGGAGGATGTTCAGTTGATGACCAGTTGTAGCATATCTGGCTGCCCACAAGTATCTCCATGCCATTACTTCGTTCTTGAACTGCACAAGATGAAGATACATAGAGAGAGCTTCAACCGTTTACTCAATGATATCAACCCCAGAAAAGGCACGAGTCAATAAACTTTTAAAACACCGAGACTTGATACCAACGGACACGAGTATTTTTGATATTCAACATTATTCTTCAATTTCATGTAAACAGTACGGCTGACAAGCTTCAGTGTCCAAGACAACATTATATGATGAATGTAATGGTACGAATTATGCTGGCAAGACATTATGCAACAAAATAGATAATTATCACGTCCTTGCATTAGTTCATATTACCATCTGTACTTAGTTCATGTTTGTATGTACTCACGATCGTCACGTAGATAGAGTCTGATGTGTTGTATCTTCTCTGGAACTGGAGTGTTCAGGTTCACAGTCCAGGTAGGGTTTGATTCATTCTTTGTATGAGCACATGTCAATGGGTACCTCTTGGCAACTGTGGTGGCTATGCCGTCCACACCCAGTACTGCTTTGAAGAGGTTTTCATTATCGTTCAATATACTACTCTGGTTACACGATTTTCCTCGCGCAATGTTTTCTGAAAAGATGAACACAGTAACATTAGAGTGAGTGAATGTGTGAGTGAGTTAAGATTTTAAGTCACATCGGCAATATTTCAGCCATACCGTGACTATCAACAACTTATAATGTCGATATAACTCATTATAAAAACCTGTCGGCGAAGGACCGTACAAATGACTAGAATATCACAGATATAATTGTAAAACTAGAATGAAAATCTAAAAGATCTTTAAGACAGTACAATAGAAAAAAGTTTCTATAGATCGCCAACAACTGAAGGTAGATCATCATACTAGGGACCATGGGGATTTACAGTACCTTTGCTACCTGCATTGACCCTAGCTGGATTTACATCATCCCTTCAGCCATTGGCGATTGTAGTCAAAATAAGCCACATTTTAAAATAACACATATTCTACGATTACAAACACGTGATATGAAGAATCCTTTGAATGAAATGGGACCTACATACATTCTTAGGGGGACAACAGTTTTACGCTACTTCAGGCCCCTTTGAAGGTAGTGCCACTAACAGTCAAAGTCATTAATTCATTCTCACAAATTAAAATTCATATTCTAAATACAATACACATCCAAATTTATCAATTAATTCAATTTCTTTTAAAAATCCAAGGATTAAATGAGGAGCCACATGATTAAAAAGAGCCTTCATTGTTTTGACATCGAAATACTTTTCCCTTGTGATGGAAAATTCAATACAGTAACATTGGAAGTGGTGTAAGCGTGGTCATAAGTTATCGATACCCATCTGCGTCATGCTCACGTTTCTGACAGTACGGACCAAACCATCTCTCCTGACACAAGTCCTGACCATCCATCTGACTACAGGGAGTTGAGGGGAACTTGTCACAGAGGCCTGTGGTATTACAGTGGCATTCTGCATCTGTTAATGAAAAGTGCATTCAGAGTCAGATGAATAATAGTGGTCGGTACCCGTACATTCACGATTTTAGATGAAAGGAAAATGTTGATGGATTCTGATATCTATTTATAAAACAAGTCAACATGCCATGAGGCACACATCTGTACCCATTTCACAGATGTGAACAGTCTACATACCCGTAAAACTCACAGTGACACAGACCACAAGAACTCCCATCAAGACCCAGCCCATGTCGGACACCTAGATAAAGTAGACAAGCAGAAGATTCGACAAACTTTCAAATCCAGATCATTACCCCAAAATATGACAGGTCAGTAAAATTGGGTTTAACGTCGTGCTTAAGAATTTTCGCTCATATGACGTCGTGCATGCGTGTGTATGTGTATGTGCGGCTGCTTGTACTAGCCC
>VKKT01011105.1:0-12547 GCA_008038995.1 Haliotis laevigata | reverse complement strand
GAGCATATATACAAGTTAGAGCAGATGTTTGTACAGTACAATGGGGATGAGGAAGTCAGACACAATAACAACAAAGGGCTAGACGCCAGACACAATAACAACGCAAGGGCTTAGATGAACGCGTTAACAAATGAAGCCTGCAAAGTACACAAGGGGAAGTGAAGCCTGTGGTATACATAAATAGGTAATTATGAGGATGATGCGTTTTATACCTAAATGAGGGATTATCGATGATGAGGATCTTTAATGAGCTGATAGTACGCAGGAAGTATGTAGTAACCTTGATCACGGTTGATTGATGGCTGGAGTCTTTTGATGTAAATGGCTTCTTGGAGTTTCCTGAGTTTATAGTCTTTGAGGTTGGTTGTTAGGGTTTGGGGTTTTGTCCCACTGGATATTGTGGTCGGGATTGTCTTTGATGTGATCAGAAAGGGCCGATTTTGAGTCTAGTTTGGATACTGAGGTCTGATGTTTTTTTATTCGGATTTTGAGGGGTCTCGATGTTTCACCTACGTAGGTCTATCCACAATCGCAGGAGACGTGGTAAACTGTTCTATGTGGTTGTTGTTTCTGGCTGGTTGGTGGCTTGCCAGTCGCTTTGATGGTGTTGCGGATGGCGAGGCTACTTTTGCAAACCACATCTATATTGGCCTGTTTTTAGGAGTCTCTGGACTTTGTGGCTGACAATTCCGTAGTAGGGGAGGCTGAGGACAAAGGGTGCAGATTGTTGACGGGTGGGCTTCTCTGCTTTATTTTTGAAGTTCTGTATGGTTTGTTGCACAAGCTGTTCAAGGTAGTTGTGCTGTGTGAAGACTTGTTTTACGTGATGGAGTTCGGCGGTAAGGTGTTGCTTGGTGGAGCAGATAATGTGGACTCGACGTACTAGGGTGGAGATGATTTCTTCTTTGACTTGGGGTGGATGATTGGAAGCGTAGTGGAGGTACTGGTCTGTGTGGGTTGGTTTTCGGTATACCGTAGTATTAACTTTATTGTTGGTGTCCTTGAGAAACAGTACATCGAGAACGGGCAATTGGCGGTTGGACTCTTCCATGGTGAACTGAATACCTAGGTTTGGGTAGTTGATGCGGTCTAGTAGAGCTTTAGGGTCACTGTCAGGCTTAAAGATGACAAAGGTATCGTCCTTTAATCCCCATTGTACTGTACAAACATCTGCTCTAACTTGTATATATGCTCCTTCATCCTTATGCTATTCATCACTTGCTTGATAACGGTGTTAGAAGCTACACCGAAACGTAGCTCTCACAACAATAAAGAAGTTGTTCATCCATATATTGTTATCCTTCCTTACTGCTCCAACTTCTAAATTCCTCTCAAAACATTTAGATGCTAGAATCTCACACCGTTACCAAGACTTAGCAAAATACAGCAGCTGGGATATTTGAGATGATTTGAGAAACATTGGATTAGCTATTCAGGACTGTCGGATATTGGATTGTATGTCAAAAGTAAGTAGATGTGTGAATTAGGTGTAAAGTTACTGACTTAGAATTGTCTTTCTTGAACTGGGGAAGGTATGATTGTCATTTAGCTCCAAAAAGCCAAATTTTCTCTGTGGTTTACATTATACTTCGTTCATAAAGTCAAGCTTCGTATATTAATCATTGCATCCATGGACTGTACATATGAAGGTAAAACGTTAACACTGTTTCATCATTTCCTGTCACTGAAGGTTATTAACTATCATCATCATTCTATGTAATACTTTTAGAGAATACAGCTTTGCCATATTCCCTTGCAATTTAATCACTAAGGATGAATATATATGTAGGAAGTAACATTGTAGAGAGAGTTTCATTTATTAATTCCTCGTCCTGATCAACACTGAATATTTTCTAATGTTAAGGTTCCAGTAAGCAGACAGTATCCATTTTGTCACTGTGAAATTTTAACATATGCTGTGATCTGAACACCAAAAAACGACACCAGTTAAGTTCCGAAAAGATCCTCAGTGTGTCTACAAATAGAAGCCACAATTCATTGGCATTGCACAAGAGACGAGATGGGTAACGAGAGACAGTATTTTAATTTAATGACAATTAGCCCACGGCACATATGTGGTGACTATTTCTGGCAATCAATCAATTTAACTGCAAAATGAGACCGACAGTTTGGCGAGGTGAGCCCTAGTTTTGTTAGATCATTAAACGGCGGAGGTGGAAGAGCTAGCTCTCTGTTTGTTCCCAAGAGACAGAACTAAATGCCTCATTGGAAAACATGTGTAAATGTTCATCAAGGTTCCAGAAATAGCTTTGCAGAAAGAGTAACTGTGACTCAAACTTTCGGTTTACTGGAATCTTAAGTTTAGAAAATAATCAGTTTCGAATATCTGCCGAGACATTCGATTTGGGGTACAATTCAATATTGGTGAAGCTGATGAATGGGTTACACAAAGTAGGTTTTGACATCAGAAGTTCATGCAAAGGATAACTGTGCCATGTTGTACCGGAAGTATACACCACTATTTTCATGAAATAGTGTGAGGTTGTTGCCACACCTATCAACTTTCATGCCTGACAATAATAACTTGTAAACCCAATAAATGTAATGATTCACATTGCTGGATACCACAAACATCAGGTATTCTTGCGGATGTCTAGCTTAAAATATTGGGAATGACATGACCTGGCCTTTAATGGAAGACTAGATGTAAGTACAACATGTCTTTCCATGAACTTTGAATAATATGTACAAGCTTCTAAATAGCTTCATAAACAAAAATGCAAACTTTATTAGCAGGGGCTTATGGTAACTGTATTGCTCGGCATGAGAGGAAATGAATGTTAGGAAAATCGAAATAAAACTTCTTTCCATACAGCTTGATGCAGAGGTTGCCATCATTTTGAATTTCTATGCATAGATTCAGATAGGGTATTGAATGTGGTTTCAGTTTTTTCTTTGATTTTCAACCCTGGTTGATAGATGAAGTGAAGATATTCATTTATCTTGGCCTTGTTGACATAAACGAGACAATACCTTTTCTATATTCATTAAAAGATCTCTGCTAAAAAATAATCGATTGTACAATTCAGACTATATCGTGAACAGCGGTTAAAGAATAACTATGAAAAAGAGACGACAGGAAATGTGTGCAGAAGGATCAGCGTATACCCCATCGGTGGCATCCATTACAAAACACGCAGAGGCATGTCAATTCTTCACCTGCACTAACACGAGAACATATGGTACACCTTAAATTGGGAAGTGCGCTGGACATTCTTTGGGCACATATCAGTCAAATGTTGTCAAATAAACCTTTCTAAAGATTATATGCATTGAGTGTTATAACATTGTTTGAAAACCTGTTTCAGTAAGATCTTAATTCTCTATGAAGCTTTTGTAGTGAAATCAGGCTCATCTCACAAGTTTGAAATGTAGACATCAAAGTCTTCAGCTGCTACAAGTTTGCTCGACATAATGCAAAGTTAACTGATGGCAAGTTGGAGTGAATCCTTTTGTTATACTGTTTTGTGAAAATGTTTCTATTTTTGTTAGTCTTTTTTAGTCAGACATTTTATATGAAAGAGATAGGTCGGGTTCATTTTAGTTGAAATGTTATTTGTCAAGTATTGAACAATATCTATTGGGATTGGCGTCCATAGGGATACTTACTGGTTTCATAAATATCATAAACCCAATTTTTACATCGATGTTTTCAATGATTTAGTCGAACATGTCACATTGTTTTCTCAGTAAACTTCTAATTTTTGTCAATTTGTCCTGTACCTTTGAAGATAGACGTTCAGTGAAAAAATTATCATTCTTCAAGGAATGAAAGTTTGTTGTGTGAAATGATGGTGTACAAAGTTTGAGGTTCGACATGATATTCATTTCACTTTTGTAAACTTTCGTCCTTCCTTGATTGTATGAGAATAATTCTGGACATGGCAATATATTGTATGGATTACTGAGTTTTAGAATCCAATAAAGAAGGAATGGTCAGGTTTGAAGATGTAATATATTTTAACAGAATGAATATTTGTATATCAAAACTGTCGATAATAACCATTAGACACATTATAGTACTTCGTTGTGTTAACATTACGTTAATTGTGTTACTTTAGCCAGTAGACTTTTCTTACATTATGAACCCAGTGTTAAGTGGGACCAATTAGGAAAATGATCCTCGGAATGCTTAGTTATACATTTTACGTCCCTATTATGATGTCACACCATTCCTTCTGACGAAGGAAATATGACGTCAATATTGACTTATAGAGAAGCGTTAAATTTTCAGGAGTCTATGGACTCTGACACATGAAAACGCTATCTTAGTCGATTTATGTCTTGGTGTCTCCTCAGATGGTCAAGATAAATATTCCAGTCTGGACAAGATACACAAGTAAGACAAAATCGGGGATAAAATGACATGCATCAACCAAGTTAGCCTCTTCAGACACGTATGGGTATCTAACTGCTAAACCAATTCTAACCTGCTCCTTCACGGAGATCCACAAGGTATACACAATATATCGATGTGACGAACTCCAAAGCAGCGTTACCTGTTTTACTAAATAGCTTGATCCTCCTGTTTTACACCTGTTAAGTTTCAGCCATTGAAACCTGACAAGGGATACGGATCCGAATAATGACATGTACAGTGTTTTCTTGCATTGTCTGATTGGTTGGACGTCCCATCACTTAGTCGACGCCAAAATGCTGTCAAGAACTTCACAAAACATTCCACAACATTCAAGAATAATTATCGTTCAAGTGTCTGAGGTCTTTTGTCACGAATCTTCTATTCCCATGGGATTGTTAATCACGAAGTGACTGATCTTGAGGTTTCATTCACAGCTTTTTTATCCCCCGCAACGAGGTTTGACTTTCGTCTGTCTGTCCATCAGAGTTTATGGAGACAGAACTTCTCAAAATCCGTTATAGATAGATCACACCAAATTTGATATGTGTTTTCAGGACACAAATGCCTTGATGGAGTTCGAAAACGGAAAATAATGTTACGATTCTTTACACAGTTATGGCCCTTGTCATGCGCTTTTTGACTTAGTGCACGGTGTCCCCAATGGGAACAGATTTTTGCAGTAACAATTACAGATACGGAAACCAAATGTGGTTTGTATTTTCAGTTAAAAAAACGGAACCGTGTGGCGGGGGATATTTGTGGCCATGTCTTCTTACTATGCTTCGGGTTTTATGCTGATGGTCAAACATAGGATGTTTCAAATGAGCGACATGTCTAGTATAAATAGAAATATCCACAAGCGGAACTCACATGCAGCTCACGACCTTCGAATTAGTAAGAATATACTCCGAAACGTCGTGCCCACCACAATAAAGAGGTTGAAATCCATACAATTCTTGCCTTTATGGATGAAAGTAGGTACAGAAGTTTAAATTAATATTTAAACCGGAATTACTAATATCACCCGAAACACATTTTGCGAAGGTATAAGTTTATTGCTGGCATATTAAAGTTAGTATGTTATTTATCTTGCTGATATAACGTGCATTAATCTCACTGTCAATTCGATCATTATATCGTTTCCATTGTTACTGAGTATTTGGCTGTATGTAAGCCATGTAGTCACTTGTACACTGCGTGGGTGGCATGCTGGTTAAGGCATCTTCATTTACTATTGAGGTTTCGGTATAGTTTGCCCCTTTATTTAATTTGGTATCATCACTTATTTGTAGTGATCCATGCATCAATGTTTGGTCTTTTTTTGCCCAATAACTGTTTTGATAATGGAAATGAGGGAGACTACTTTCAAATGTCGTCTAATAACTCCGTGAGGTGTGAGATGTAACTGAACTTAAATACAGTACTGATGTTCTACGACTTCATAATTTTCGAGACATTTAAAACCACAAAATAATAATTATAAAATAGTTGAATTCGCGGAACATGACAATGTCCCTTGTGGTGGTGTTTAGTATCGGATTGTAGTAATTTTCATCATATAGATGTATTCCGAGTGTTGTCCAACAAGGAGAACGCCAGTCTAGTGTCGATTACAGTGATCCATACGAGAAACTTCGCATGTGACCTTAGCATGGTTGGTAATCAAGGATTCTTCAACACGCCAACTGTCCACGCTGAATGTAATGTTCTCATGGTTCATCCATTGTCAACACAGTAGCAGGACCAAGCTATGGTAGTCAAACAGAAAATATGTATCACCAGGAATTCAACTGGCATTGATTCGAAAATCATTATTTGTCAGCCTCTTTCCCTCTTGATAACGACAGCTGATCCAAAAGAACAGCCATGGTCATTTGGATGTACACGACAGACGTATTGCCTGGACCCTGGTTAAAACGTCAAATCCGTGGACGCAGATGCCCAGACGTGTTTTTGTAACTCGGTCAAGATTTGAACCTGAAAGATTTATGCCTTAAAGGAGATTTCTGTTCAGGAGATTGTTGTTTTGGAGAGCGTACCCGTTCATGAAAGAATGAAAAGGCAGACGTCAGTGTATGTAATCCTGTGTCAATGTGTGTATATCATCTGAATTGCCTATAACTTTTAGTTCATTGACCTAGAATCGTTTGCCCCAACATTTGACGTGCCGACTGGTATTTAATAAGTCAAGTCGAGCTTCCAAGTCATCTATTGAGCGACTGATTCTATTTAGTAAAGTATATAGAAATGCCCCATGACAATCGAGAATGGAAGGTACATATTTAATCGGGCATTTCCTGAGATTTGCTGAGACCACAGTTTTATGGAGCCTGCTCACAGATTCCATTTTCCGCTGTCTTGAAAATGTTTCTTTACAGTTTGTGAAATTAAGCACTAAATACAGTTCAATCATAATACGAACTATCGATTTCATGAACCATTGGGTAATTTCTTTGCTTCTCGAATTAACTGACGTTACATTACCTTCTCAGCACCATAAAGCTGGCACTGCTTGAAACGGAGATTCATTTAATGACTGAAATGTTATACCTTAAAAATTAGCTACATTTGCAGCGCGTCTCAGGAAGTCATGTCGCTGATATCCTTAAACCATTGATACCTGCTGCATCTTCGTTGATAATTCGAATCACATCGACTTCCGTTAGTGTTTCATCAAAATACTGGTTTCCATTGCCACCATACGAATAACGTTTCCTGTGTTAATTTTATATAGAATTATTTTGGAATGAATCTGTATATAATTTCACCGTTCCAACGGCATGGAACGACTGAATTCCTAAGAACTTTCATTTGGGGCATGTCGTACATCCTCATAACTTTCAGTTTTTTCAACTGTTCCCATAGAGATAGGAGTTAGAACTGGTCTCCTGCTACCTATCTGTCGCAGGAGGTGACTGATGGGATCGGGTGGTTAGGTTGGCTGATCTGACTGATCGCATTCAAACTGCTGTCGTCGATGCTCTTGATGTCAATATGGGATTGTCTGGGTATACACTCTGTTACTGACAGACGGTCATCCTACAGCTGGAATATTGCTGAGCGCAGCGTAAGAGTATGTCATAAAACAATTCAACTGATCTCACACTTATTATTTTATATTTGATCACATACATATGTACATGCCTCTTTTGCAAATTTTGCACAATTTAAAGTCACATCGGCAATATTGCAGCCATATCGTGACTAAATCAAGTTATAGCTAAATAACAATTATAAAAAAACTGTCAACGAAGGACAGTAAGAGAACTAGATGATCTCATATATAGATATATAACTGGTATGAAAATCTAAAACTATAGAAGACAATGCAATGCAATATATAGTCTATAGATTGCCAACAACTGCAGGTAGATCGCCATACTAGGGACCATGGGGACTTACAGTACATTTGCTTCCTGCATGTACCCTATCTGGATTTAGATCATCCCTTTAGCAGTTAGTAATTTAGACAATTCTAGCCATACATAAAATGCACATATTTCTACGACTAAAACATTGTAAGATTATATTTACTTTGATATTTTAGGACGACTTATATATCCTCTCAGGAGGACAATATTTTTACAGTACTTTAACCCCCTTTGAGGATACGGTCACCATTGTCATCAGAGAAAAGGTTTTAAAGCAGATATGTATTTACAATCTAGTGTAGATCTTAGGTTTCATGGTAACGAACACTGATCATACAACCACTGGCTAATGATTATTAATGAAGTCGTCACCATGTCTAATCTATCTGATAATTCAATTGTTTTAGGTTACTATGGCCACATATTTTGTTTCACCTGAAAAAAGAACCTCATGATTATAATATCGACGTTGAGGCCTTATGAATATAACACCTGCTTCAAAATGGTATATGTGGATTGATATCGTATATGTAACGTGAGTACCATGATAGCATCAGTATCTGAAATACAGTTTTGAGTTTTGTAGAAGTTACATACAATGTATTATGACAATCATAGTTTATGGCAGGACTATTCAAGAGATTGACAGGTATTGGCTTTAAGGCACCGGTTCAGTTTGAATTGATCGTCCGTATGTTTTGGCATATTATTGTCCACTCTGAAACATTGTATATAATCAATCCAATAAGATATTTAGAGCTGACCGTACAGATTTGTGTGTACACCTATGTTTCCAAATCTTTGATATGTAACGAATGTGCTAGCCAGTGCCATAAACATCCGATCCGTTTGTCAAAAATGTGCTTTCTGTTGTTTACAAAATGTGAAACGATTTACTTCCTTACTGATAACATGTGGGTGGGGCAGTCAGGCATCACTCCTTATTGATCTGTTTCTCTATGCAGATCAGTTGGATTTTCTGCGTTGATTGTCAAAATCAAAACAAGCAAAGCATGTCATTTTAGCTTTATGTCTACAGTTGATCTGAAATCGTCCAATATTATCAAAAATAGATTTGCACAGAAAAGGCAACCATTCACTGTGAAATTAAACATATTATTAAAGCAATATTGAAGTGAGGAAATACTGACATCCGTTATTTCACTCCCTCTAGAATGTGGGTCAAAATACATTTAATTTATTAAAGTTGTCTTAATATGATGCTGCCTTATAGTGACACCATTATATCAGATACTGGATTCGACTTAACTCTGGAAACCCTTTGGAATAATCTGCGAACATGTTTTGACACGTCTAACAGTATTTATTACATTTGATAACATTAGAGGAATTTAATGACATGACTCACGCATACTGTGTAGTCGGGCAAGAGGGGTGACTTTAACATTCCAATAATCAACTCTCCGTTTTGGCTGTACAATAGTCCGGCAGCCCCAGCCTATGGTGTCAAGGTAAATCAACCGCGCCCTTTCGATGAAAACTTAAAAGAACGTCCTCTGACATCTGCTCAAAAGATTCCTATTCCAACATTCAAGATCCTGGTAAAGTTTACAAGACAGGTCATTGTATACGTCAGGGGACAGTTACAGATTTGACACATCAGGGGGATCAGAATGATGTCTAGTGTAATGTGTTCCCATTTTCCAGGAACACAATTTACAATGTCCATGATGATGGGAAGAGTTCTATCGCCTTTATTTATGTGAGGAGAATGTTCCCAGCTCCCGGATAAGATTACACACAATCAACAAGAACAACTGACAACCCAATCTATTTAGTCGGCACCTTACAACAAGCTCGGGTTACTGGGAAATGTTTTTAATCTAGAATATCAACGTCTCCATGGGGATTCGGCTTTGTATTCGTCTTCAGCAACTCTACGACTAACTGTATCGCTTGCTTAGTTTCTTTCACTTGGAATATAATACATATGTCGTCCTGAATCTGTAGATTGATGTTCATAATGTCAATCATTCGACTAACAGGTCCAAAAAGTCGATTTTCTTGTATTTGGATGTTACTGAATCCAGCGTTAAATAACGAAACAGAATCCTTGAAGCTCTGCTGGTCCTGATATATTCACTGTGAATTTGTGATTGTTGTTACTGTTAAGGCTTTCTTATGGAGAGTACATGGTACTGGATCACTGGCAATGTTTTGAAGAAAGCAAACACAACCATGACCGAATTTTCGCGTGTTTTTCCATTGACATGATGCAGTAGAATATATGCATACTGGGATAAGGCCTTTAACGCCAATATTCAACTATTGTTTGAGAGATGCTACGTTGAAAGAAATTATGTTTGCGGTTTGTATGGATTTGAGACGATAAGAATACTGTCTGATGTTTTCTCAGAAGTTCACACTTGGGCTTTGCTGAAATGTCAGGAAATGACCGATATCCAATACTCGTGTGGGCTATATATTCACGTATCTGCAATACAAAAGAAATATAATCCTATATTAATATCCTCTTGGTATTACTCAATACATGGAAGCCCGGATTTACACGAACATGTTCATTATGATTAGAATCTACAGGCAAAACAATGTATGCGCTGGCGCCCAGAGAACATTCCGTGTTCACAGACTATCGTCACGAAATATTTGAATTGTTAATTCTCATAGAACAATTCACTGGGTACCGTTGAGTCAGGATGAACATCAGTCTTCCTAGAACATGGGTTTGTTCCAAAAAGTCAAATCTCAGTATTCCATGTCATGTTCATTATTCGTTCATACAGTCAAGCTGCATACAGTCATTCCATGCATGGGCTGTGCATATGAAGGTAAAACGTTAACACTTATTTACATTATTTCCTGTCACTGAGGGCTATTAACTGCCACCGTCAGTCTCTCTACCACATTCTGAGAACACAGCTTTGCCATAATTCCTTGCAATGTAATCACTAAGGATAACGACAACGTCTATGTAGGAAGTAACATTGTAGACAGAAGTTTCAATTGTTAATTCCGCGTCCTAGCCAACACTGATTATTTTCTGAAATTAAGGTTCCAGTAAACAGGCAGTTTCCATTTTGTCACAGTGTAATTTTAACATATGCTGATATCTGAGCACCAAAAAGCGACACCAGTTAAGTTCGTAAAACATCCTCAGTGTGTCTCGAAATTGAGACCACAATTATTTCACCATTGCACAAGAGACGACTTCGGTAACGAGAAACAGTATTTTAGTTTAATGACAGTTAGCCGAGGGCACATATGTGATGACTGTTTCTGGAAATCAATCAGTTTAGCTGCAAAGCGAGACAGATGGTTTGGCGAGGTGAGTCTTGGTTGTTTCTCATTAAACGGCGGAGGTGGAAGAGCTTTCTCTCTTTTTGTTCCCAAGAGACAGAACTCTGCGTCACTGAAAAACAGGTGTAAATGTTCATTAAAGTTCCCTAACCTCTTTCGTAGAAAGAGTTATTCTGACTAAAACTATCAGTTTACTGGAACCTTAAGTTTAGGGAATAATCAGTTTCGATTATCTGCCGAGACATCCGATTTGGCGTAAAATATCGATTTAAGATGATGAATGGGTTACACAAAGTACGTTTTGACATCAAACGTTCGTGAAAAGGGTAACTGTGCCCTGTAGTACGGGTACTATACGCCACTAAAACAGTTTTCACGAAATAGTGTGAGGTTGTCAACACTCATGCCTGACGACACTGGCTTGTAAACAATAGACCATACCATCCAGTGATTGTAATGATTCACGTCGCTGTGGTACCACGAACATCAGGAACCACCGATCCACAATGTCAGTGCCAGTAAGGAGATGTGAAAGCTCTCTGTACATATCATACTGTAAAATCTTCAGCTGCTAAACGATCGCTCGACATAATAGCAAAGTTGACTGATGGAAAGTTGAAGTCATTCCTTTTGTTATACTGTTTTGTAAAAAAATTCTATTTTTGTTCATTTTTAGTTCAAATGTTATTTGGAACGTACTGAATGATATGCACGGGGATTGGTTCCCAAGGGGATACTTATTTCTTGCCTACATGTCATATACCCAAATTGCACATAATTGTTATCAATGATTTAGTAGAACATGCCACATTGTTTTCTCAGTAAAATTCTAGCTCTAGCCAATTTGTCCTGTACCTTTGAAGATGGCTCTCTAGTGAAAACATTCACACCCTTGAAGGAATGAACATGTTCCTTAGGTTTGGTGTGTGAAATGATCGTGTACAAGGTTGAATGTTGAAACTCAACCATGGAATTCATTTCACGTGTCTAAACGTTTGTCCTTCCTTGAATAAATGATAATTCTGGACATAGCAATATACTTTATGGATTACTGAGCTTTAGAATCCAATTAAGAAGGAATGGTCATGTCTTCAGATTCAGATTCAGATGTCTTCAGAGTCATGCCTATACCTTAACCCTCATTGCAATATGCTGTAACAGCATGAATATTCGTGTATCCAAACTGTCGACGTGTTTCTATATGACATACAGTGAGAAAAAAAAGTAAGAACAGACATCAATTCTGGTTTAATCAGAAAGAAAGTTAAATGTTTTATTAAATACTGCTGACACACACTCGAGTACATAATAACTTTATGAAACATCGACGTATTTCAGTGGTACAGGCAAAATAGAATTCTGTTATATCGGTGCAAGCAGACTAATTTTGCATATATTCCATTATGCTGCAGTGTTATTAAGCCTTCCTCCATACAAATACAAATACACTATATATTGTGGTAGAGCGAACTGTATTTCTTCACTATCAGTGCCAGAGTGAGTGAGTGAGTGAGTT
>VKKT01011097.1:0-10937 GCA_008038995.1 Haliotis laevigata | reverse complement strand
CTTGTAAATTAGTTCCTATTATGTGGAATTATCCAGAGATGTTTACACCTATCATTTCAAATAAAACTTTAAAACTCTTACAGATCCATGTTGATTAATTCAATATAGCTCCAATATTCTCTGATAATATTTAATTGGACATTTCATGACTTTGTCAGAATTATAGTTCAAAGTTTTAACTTGGATTTGTTTGTACATTAGCTGAACCAAAAAATAAAAAATGTTTTTGTCCTGACAGGGGTTTAATGAACTGTTGTTTGGCTTTTCAGGACTTAATGAGTACAATAAGGGACAGATATTTATGGATGTCAACTTGTTTATTTGCATATGAGGTCACGCTGACATTCTATATCAGTTTGATACTATCGTGGTATTGTGGTTTAGCCCTACTAGGTGTATACGAGTCTGTTCTGTGATGTAGCACTTCACTCTTGCTAGACAATGGTATAAGACACTGTTGAAGTGGTCTTCCATAAAGTATCTTGCCTTTATCGCTGGGTCTAATGAAGCTAATAAATCCTCATAAAGCTTCGATCGATTTATTCTCAGATGTTACAGGAATCCAACGATGTCATAGAAATATGTCATTATTGCCACATATTCCCTTCAAAGGACTGGCTTTATAGACTGGATTAAAAGATAACTCACCAATGCTTAGTTCTCCAGTATTGACAGTTCACACAATAATATTAATGTTTAATGGAAAGTTCAGTTTTTTACGCTTTTGAACATGACAAATTTTACATGCATGTCAAGATTGTTAACAACTGAATTTGGTGATAACAAATGTCTCTTGTAGCATAGTAATTGCTAGAAAACTTTCAGTTCTTCCATTTATCACGTTACAAATTGATTTCGGAAATACGCTCATTCTCACTTCAATATCGCCCATCTTTATATATTTTATGATATCATAATAGTCGCAATTATAGTTTCCGCGGCCACTCTGAAAGAACTGTGAAAGTGAAATATAGCTTATTGGAAGTTCACCAATGATGATATGCCCATCAGTTTCCACATTCAGTGTGATAGGTGTAAGTCAATACTTTTAACCCAAGAATGTTTTTGTCCATTTCGAATATATTCTGGTTCGGGAGCGTCTGAATATCCTGAAGCGTACGCTTAATGCAGATTCCACGGAGACTTGGTCTAAAAGGAGCAGAAACCATCGAATTTCCGTCTGGTCTGCTGATCGCCCCGTGGTCATGACTTGAACACCTTCTTGGAGCTGATGAAACAATATTTTACGTTTACCTCTCACGTTACACTTCAGTTTCAAAGGATGTGATCCAAGTAAACATGTTTTTAGTCTGACATTCATCTTTTTGAAGAAGCATGCATAACATTCAGCATCTAATAATCTTAGACATGATGATTGACTGATGTTTCCAAGAAGAGGCTGCTTATCAGAATCAATTAGTTTGTTGTTAAAAGTAGAAACATATTGTAATATCACCAACATTGTCACTGTGCCAAACAAACACAGACTTTAAGCAATTCAGTTACTTCATATATTAGGCTGTTGAGTAATATTTTCTAAAACCAGTCTGCACTTCAGAAGAGTTCAGTTTCTTCAATGAGTATAGCGAATTATGAGTTTAACATGAAAGTGAAAGATTCACCAATACAACTGATAAGGTCCATAGCATTCAGGTAACATTGGTTCGCCTTTTCTCATACATATTTTGTTCTTGTTTTCAATTGTTTTTCCTAATTCCACTAAGTCATACTGTTTGAAATATACCTTTATCAAGCACTCGTTTCAACATCGGTATGAACACATTTCATAGCATCTGATCTTTTCATGGTTTTATATTATTTAACTGAGCACATGTCGTAATTATATGTCCATCCGCGATAGAAATGAGAGTGAATAAAACCCTTCGTTTGAAAAGAAATGTATTTTCTTTCCTTTTTTCAATATTGTTGTGGTTGATTTGGTGTCTATTTTTCGTAATTGCTGCAGTAATTTTATGTTTTGGAATGATCAGGTCCAGCATATTTCAGAATAATTTTCTTGTTCGCTTCATTCGCATTCGATAACCTTTGTTCAGCATTGAATTGTTCTTTCAGCCTCGAAATATGTGCCCCTCTTTGTATAAAGATTCGAACCAGTTCTTTTCTTTTGAGAAACATGAGTTGTTTTATGCTTCACGGTTCGATGAATTGTGAGATTCGCCGACCCCATTGACGAATTCGTGTATTCTATTCGACGGTAAATCCACAATATCATCAATAAATACAATAGTACCTACATCCTTAATGTGTTCCATGTAAATGTCTAATTTTGATTTATTCAATGTCCTTAATGTTTCAGGGAGAGAACATCCACTGCTTTTGACAAACACATCTACTTCAGCAAGACTGAGTTTATGGAAGGTCAACAGATTTGAATTGTGAATATCAGTGAAGAGCGGTTCAAAGGGCAGTACTTCAAAAGCCTTTATGAAAATTACTGCCTTTCCATTCACAAGAGCCTAATCAATACGGTTAACAACTTTACTAATGGCGTTTCCAACATTCTGATCTGATCAAAGTCTTCCATCCACTATGAACAAGTTATTGTTCTTAAAGACATCTTTCAATTCACATCCTTGGTTTTTAGTTACTCGTATCCATACCACATCTTTTACGTCGTATAACATAAACATCTAGCATGGCAAGCCTTTTTCTCATTTATCTTAAAATATATCTTAAATCAAATTGGATTTGAATTTCAGATATCTTGAAAAMAATTYTAATATGATTATGTAAAACGTAATAGTAATTGTGTTATTGATATCTGAAACACATTTAGAGATATCACGAAAGATATCTTGATATCTCAGTAACATTTAAAGATATGGGTAATTCTGCTTTGAATGTCAGAAATTAATAAAAGATATAGTAATTATTTACTGATATCATTAAGACAATTGAAGATATCAGTAATTTCGTAATGAATGTGAAAAGCCAGATTTTCGTTGCGATGCTATCTGCTCAGAATAAAATAGGCTATCACCAGTGTACTCATCTTGTCAAGTTTACTAAGTATCTTTTCGGGCGTTGAAATCCCCAATTAATCTGAGGCTGTCAGAGTTACACTGGTGTTCAACGACATCATTAAGAACACATTTAAATGTACCGTGTCGCAGTAGGTGAACCATCAGAATGTACAGAATTCACATAATCTGTGGTGTGCAGGTTCACCCACAGTATGTATTAATTATTCTTATTAAAAGTCCCTTTATCATACGGTAAATTATCTTCACCAATTATTAAAATGACTCTTGATTTCGCCGTGGACAGAAGATTGCTCGGAGTCAGGTCACAGCCTCAAATCTGTGCAAAGAGAATTCATCATTCCAGTACAAATACTGAACGATTGAAAGTACCCAGAGCGTGATTGTCTTATTAATGCCATGCAATGACATCCGTGTGGATGCAATGTTGACCTGGAGAAATACTGTTACTAACTAATAATAAGAGAACGTGTCATGGCATGAATACCTACATTACCGCCTCCAGGCTGCAGACTGCTAAAAACGGGCCCGTGAAACCCAAATATTCATAACTGCCGTATATGATTTTGCATAATAAAAGCTTCATTCACCTCATATCGCAATGTAGAGGCAGGTAAGGTTAATAACTAAAGAAATATGCATTGTATTTCACAAGCATAAATCAATTTTCCGAATGGAACTTACCAACGATATGATTTAGTGTGTTCTTTCTCCAGAAAATGGATATACTAGGAATCTGTATGTATACTAAGGGAAACGTTAACTGTGCTACATATAATGTTTGATAACATGCATTTATGTCAATAAAGAATCTTTAAGTATAACTTCATGTAGACATCTACTTGGATTCAATGTCATTATTCACAATTTGCACGTGCAAGTTCATGCACGGCGCCGGAATTTGGATTTTTGCATGTCAATTGGGCATATGATACTAGGATACATGTTTGTTAAATGAATGTAAACACCATATACTGATTACTTAACTATCAGGTAATTACGAAAACACTTGCTAATAAATTGAGACAACTTGCTTAAAGTCAACGTTAATATTCGTTTAAGAGACCGTTTGAGCGACGCATGCTTTAATCAGTGAGTTTCAGCAGAACTCATGGGGCAACAACTCGTCACTGTCAATCGTTATTAGAATTGCTTCGTTCGATTTCATGTTCTACCCTTCGTTCAAATGCAAGGACGTAAAGTAAATTCTTTTGTATTTTTTCCATACCAAAACGATTCCGCCACTTAACAAGAGTGCAGCTATTGATTCCATTAGAACATGTGTCCTTACGTTGTTTTGGTCATATATGGTCGAAGCACGAAACATTTGTTGATGGTAAAGCCATGCAACTGTAAAATGTGCCAAAAGTTGACAAGCTTACTGGATGGACCCAGAGTGGCAAGTTAAGTTAGCAGGTGTTTACTTGAACCTAGCGTAATAAGTAGTCCCTAATACCGACGTAGGAAATGCCAATGGCAAACTGAAAGAACTCATGTAGAAGTGTATTCTCATCATTGCAAATGAATGCAACGGATGGGATTGTGATCAATTCAGAACACCTGAAGGGTTTGTTGAGATTTCCACATGACCTCTTCTTGAAGGACATGTTCAGATAAGAAGGCGTAATTATATGGAAAGAAACACGTCCTCACTACAACGAAAATTGGTCAAGGGCACTGCATCTGCCATCATAACACACTTGACACACACAAATCAAATCTGCAGATGTTTGTGAAACATCAAAATTACTCTGGTATACTTGCCAAAAATAGCTTGAAATAGTAACTCTGTTAAACGTTCAGTAGCATGTTGTGATTAGTCAAAACACCTGATGAATTGTGAAAAGGTTATTATATGTTGCATTGTTTATTGGTTCTACAAACAGAAAAAAGATAGATTCCATGTTACGGAAAGGTAAACAACAGGATGGCGACAATTCGTAGAATACTTGCTGATCTATCTGAAAGGATGGGATGTACTTTCTACCTTTACATGAACAAAATACTGTTTTGCCTCGAATAATTATTGGATTTAATTAATCATTTCTTCCGAATCGGTAGCAAAGTAAGACGTGGCCCTTGTGAATTTTCGCTAATACACGGTGTCGTCAATGATCGCTTTTTTTCCTTTACACCAAACCGAATTTGTCTCTGAAGAAAATCAAGACTGTTTTTTCTTTTGAGCTGAAGTTCTTTTGTCAATGTATGGGAAAACAGATTACGATTTCCACGGCTGTTTTATCAGTAGAAGGATGTAACAATCATTTCCTTGGCTATAGAAACACTTTACTGACATTCTCATCAATGGTTCTGAATCGGAATGACCATATCAAGAAACCTTTTAGATCAATCTCTGAACATTTGTCACATCTCACTTTTTCATTTTCTTTCAATTAAGTGCGTATACGTATGATACAAGTCGTATTTTAAACAGATAAATTGTATTTCTTAAAGACAACATGTGGCTTTTAATCAGTTAACTGTACTGGTAAATACGAGAGGCAATAGTGGTTTCATCGATGTTGCGCATCTCATGGTATCCCATTGGAGCAGTTCGATGCTCACGGTGTCTTGCCAGACTATGGACACACTATTATTACCTGACATATTGAGCAAACCAACATGCAACGTGTGAGTTAAGTTTTTTTAAAGAGCCAAGTTAAAGAGGAGATGCACGATTTCATAGAGTCCAAAGTCCAAAGAGACGTATTTTGCAGAGAAAATTTGATTACTTGAAAATGTAAACCGTTTAGACATCTAAAGTTCCTACGCTTTTACACACACATATAATGCCAATGCTCAGTGTTTGAAAAGATAACATGCTTTAGATTGCTGATTAATGCATACACATATTTGTACATTTGTTTTTCACTAACATTTGAAGTAATATTTGATACCACAATACACAAAACTAACTTCCATTATGTGTTCAGTCTTAACTGAACACATTTAACAAGTGATCACCGTTCATAATGCTGTTTGAAAATAAGGATTGAAAATAGCCAGTGGCAAATCCTGTCTTGAGTGAAATTTATGACAGCCAACCTTGGGTCCCATCAATGTCTTGGCTTAATTTTGCTTTTTGTGACCATCTTTTCAAGAAATAAAATGTATATTCATGTTAGTGTTCGTGTCTGGGCCTGAAGCTTGTTTTGTGATTTAATTTTCTTTCTTCTTTCTTACTGATAACAATATTTAGTGTGGCACAAAGGTTACATTTACCAGTTTTCAAATGAATAATACTACCTAACCGCTGGGTTCAGCAAACGTCATGGGCGTCTCCATGTGATTGCAATGGTGCTGATTGCTGTCTACAAATGAAGACATTCAGACGGAAATTAGCATGTCATCAGCTTATGAAAGAAATGCGTTCATTTGCAGACATTTGTGTTTTATAAGGTAGCCTGTTAGACATAGTCTACACAGTGTAACTGAATCACAGTTGAGGAATATGAATATAGTGGATACACTGATACAATTATATGATAAACGATAAGAAATGGCTCAGAAGGATACACTTGTGCATGACATATACACAGTTCAAGTACAAAATCTGGGATTTAGGATATATATGCTTTTGGATAGTTAGAACGTACAAGACGCACTTAAATATTCAGTATTTCTAAATGAATACTGACTATTTATGTATACATGTTTGAATTGCTGGGTGCGATTGCTGAGTTTGCACGGAGCAGCATTAGCCAACAAACTCAAACTTAATTGTGTGTGTGGCGCATTATCACTGATCCAACCGTATACTATTCACAATCTCGCCTGAACTGTTTGGCATTCAGGAAACTGTGCCCCAACTCGCCAGATCACTTAACGTATAATTTGAATGCTGAGATTGGCACTATCAAAACAAGGAAATTTGTCCAAGAGTCATATCTCCCGGCGTATGCTCTGCATAGATCAACAAGCCATGCACCGTCCGCTCACCGCAGACAGGTACTCTCCTCTGAACCAGCCGTATTACTTATAAGCATAATTGTGTATTCTTCAGACAGGTTGTGTAAAAACTATACAAATGTAAAACTAATCGATTCTGCTAATCTGTAATTTATGTGCTCTTTACGTATTTAGACTGTTGTATTGAGACGCCACGGGGCTGTTATTCTAAAGTCTTAAACTATTAGCACTGTTATATTTGTCTTTTGAGAATACAGAAATCCCATCATAAAGAGATAGCGATGAATTCATGTCATCGAAGCAATGTCAAATATTGCTGAAAATAACATGACCATGAACGACACGATTTTGATTGTAGCACGGATCGACTTTTGCAATATATATGCCTACATTGTAATCAAGGATCGCCTACGTGAGTACGCGTATACCGCATGTGATATAGTTGATGCCAAACGTATCTGCGACGAGACCTGGAATGCTACTGTTAAATGGTAAGAAAAAGGTTTTAGCTTGAGTTAAAGTGAACAAGTCACGAATCAAAGCGGTCTCGTATAGGAGCTTGATATGTGAAGGAATTAAGCATATTGACTCTAAAATGTTCCAGAGCCAGACAACTGAAGGACAAGCAGGCAAGGGATTTTGTTCGGATTAGCGCATCTGTCCACCCAGCAGTGAGAGGGTACCCGTTAGGATATCGCCTCGCGAGAAGCGTCGGCTGTATAATTCCATGAAAATAAAATTCGAGTACACGCTGATCAGGGATAATAATGCAGCTCATTGAGCATTAGGTGCGTGGATTCGGTGCATTATAACTATACATATTATTATTGATATCTAAGATTTATTTTCTATTTCACCGATAAAGTCGTTTAATAGAAAGCCCAAAATATTCACCGTTCGTTGAACGAACACTAGTTCTTAAAATTCTTCGAGAAATATTGTAGCATTTACCCACTTTAGAACCTAAGCCATGTTTTTGAAGACGATGAAGCTTAATGTTGTCTATTAGTTTTGAAACGTCAGTAACTGCAACATAAATTCCATCCCCTTGACATGAAAGGTAACACTGAACATTAGAACGAAAACAACAAAGGTTTCAATGGCTGAATAACCTTTTCTACGTTCTTCCTGATATTTTGTTAAGAGCTGCTCCCAAATAAACTGGTCGTGTGTAAACCAACAACACATAGGCGTCCGCTTTCTTTTGGAAAGGAACGTTTTTTTCCAGGAGGCCAACTTTCCAGAAAGACACAGATGCGGCTACATGTTATCATGTCTAGAAACGTGAAACAGCAGGAGACGATTATTTTAAATATTCCCTCTGAAAATCTTGAAAACAAGCAGATATTTTTTTCCATGATACTGCTGTCTTCATAAGTATCACTTGCGGTGGTTGGCAGCTGTAATATGTCATTTTTCAGTTCTTGCAGATAAGCTAGACATACATCTATGTTCCCCACATTATCATGATCCCGACTTTGAAAACGCATACATCTTTTCATATAGCAGCGATAACTCTTCGTCACAGAACTGTATTAGCAGCAGAGTGGTCGTCAAGACCAATGCTCTGTGTTGTTCCCGAGATGTTTCGAGTCTCTCTGAAGTCTGTATTCAAGGTAGGAATAGCGTTGTCAGATGCATCAACATGTTTATATATTCTATAGATTCCAGACGAGATGATATATCAATTCCGGTGATATAAAAGAACATGTGAACCAATACTAAATCGTTGTCTGTATGACTCCCATTTGCAAATTATATTTATGCCTGATTTATGCACATTTCCAATATGCATGAAACTTATTTCCAATCGATTTTTTTTCCAAACTTATTCGAAACGGTGAACGGCATCTCCCTTCACACGTCCAGTGTCACACCGATTGTGAATGAAGATCGATGACGCTGACAGAGCATGTGTTTATGAAACACTATGACATAGTGATGATAACAGGTGTTCGGGAAAAGGTGAGCGTATCCTGCCCAACCCGTGGCACTCGTCATAAATATAGTTTAGTCAACTGCTCACTTGACCTTACATTATATGTCACAGAAAAAAGGTTCCTAAGTTATAACCATAAACTATAATGAAAAGGAGCCCAGAGACTTTAGATTTGTCACATATTCATAATGTTAAATAAGTCATTTTGTGACGAGAACACTTGAGGGTAATTGTACAACATTGTTTCTGTTACGATTTAGTAGAAGGCAGTCGTGTGCTAGTTATCATTGAGACAAGGACTTAACATATCCTGGAAGCCCCTTGAGCAGCCAGTATAATCGGATAACTCTTGACCGCTGGTCCTGAACGGTAAACATTATGATCACTGACATTACCGATATTTCCACTGCCCTTTTGTTATTTTGTTATTTATTACTCTTGTAATCATATTGCAAACTGAATTTGTGCTGCCATATTCTGTACTGTTTGATGGGTTCACACTAACGTCTTTTGAGTACAGATTACTCAGTTCCTGTTTCAACTTGGAAATCGACACGAAGCTCATATATTTAGTCTTCGAATGTCTTTTATGACAAGATGGCCAAAAACTCTCTAACCGGGATTGCATGTAGCTGGGTGTTAAACTGGCAACCTGTTTTACACACATATATTCATGCATGTATGAGAAGAAACTACGAAACATCATGTACCTCGGAAGCGTTGCAAATATTCTTAGCCCATAGCTGTAAGGTATGCCAAAACAATATGCACATTATGTACGATTTCAATATTCCAACAGATAAAGAACAAAACAAAAAGTGAAAAGACCTCAGTCGTGACGTAAAATTAAAGAAGGGTTCTAACTTCATACATTCAACCTCATGTGATACACTGGAGATTAGGTCAAGGTCTCTGTGTATGCATGTGCCTTTTTCTTACACATTTTTAATGTGAAATGCGTATTCATTGACACGTCTTACACTACACGAGACCCTACTAAGCACGAGATGTTTAACTCCCATAAGTAAGAATGAAATGCATGATACACTTTTGAATGCTAAATGTTACTCTGTGGGCAACTAAAAAAGAAGACATATCTTGAGAGGCGTTTTATGTTCAGGCACCACACCACTCAGACATCAATCATTTCTTCTTAACCAGGTGCAGACGACGTACAATTTATGCTCAATTAATCATTCTTGAGCTTCTCACGATGTGTGTTCACCTATTGGTCACGTCTTAACTTTGAAAATGCTTTTCATGTTCATCGTTACATACATTAATGTTGAAGTATTTGCCCTTGTCAAATTGTCAGGAAACTTGACAATCTTGCCAGACTTGTATATAAAACTTCCCATAAAACCTATTTATAAAAAACATATACGCCATATGTCACAAACCCTAGGCTCAAACTATCATGGTTGACATAAAAAATGTCTTTTACTCGAACATGTCAGCATTAGTGAAATGAAGTTGCAAAAGAAAACACAAACCCATTACATCTAGGATTATGAAGACAGCTTATGAAAAGCAAGGGATGTGGCGGTACAACAGTGTGGCATACAGTTTTTGTGATATATGTGTTGTCCTCGCCAATACTTGTTAACTGCGTTTAGTTTTCAGGGTTTTTTAGCTAAAGTTTTCAAATGTATCTTCAAGTCTTTCCTCGCGATTGGTCTTTAATACACTGCTGCTCTAATTATAAAAACCTACAGGCTATTCACAGGTTGCCATGTATAGATGGAACAGAACAACACCCTCTACGGCGTTTCCCAGTCCTGAAAATTTCTTTGCTTTGCACTTGCAGTCATCTCGATCCAGTCATGGAGAGGCATAAATCGTAATCAAGTTATATGGTTAGTGTCCAGCATATTCCAACGCCAATATCTACTAAAACAGATTATATCGGAGTACAACGCAAAATAGTCACTGAAAATCGATAACTTAAAATCACTCATGGTGCCAGAGATTCACATATCTTGTTCTATCGGTAACATCCTCCGATCAGTTGCATGAATTACTTAAGTTAAAGGGCAAGTGTACACGAAAATTAACCTTTTTGTCTTGCACGTTTTCTTCATTAAAAG